>JALIZH010028726.1:0-65360 GCA_030522465.1 Rhipicephalus appendiculatus | reverse complement strand
TGAGTGCGACGAGAGAACGCACGAACGGGACCGCGGTCCGTGCTTCGCACTCATCGGCGGAGACAAGACAACGAGTAAACGTCGGTACGCTAACATTCGAATGTTAGTCGCCAGTGTTTTGTTCTTTCACGCGTATCACGCACAGGAATGCCGCACTTGTGGCGATAGCGCTTGAGTTATGCATAGCACGTTGATGGAACCGGAGTCTCACGTGACCTCTGTGGTTTCGCGCCGTGACAAATCGCGGCCTTCCGAAGAAGACGCGACAGATTGCTCCCGCGAAAGCATCGAGGATTGCCAGCAAGGCTGGTGCGTTGATTTGTTGGCTTCTTTTTTTTTTTTTGTGCATCTATCGTGAGCTCATTGTCTTCGGTATTACGGCACTGTACATCATTCTAGGCCTTACGGTAACGAATCCCATCCAAGTCTAGTGACGAAAGCGACCATGGAGTAGCTTGTCAAGCTTTTCTTTGCTTGCGGGTTCGTACGAAGGCGCCGATTGATTTAGGCAGCTACTAAGTCCCTTTGAGCGCTCACTCAGGGAAGGTCTCTCGCTACATTGTTCGAGTGTGTTGTTGGACAAGTCGTTCTTCTTACAGCAAATCTGTCTCAACGGGATGTGAGCACGCTCTTTCTTGTAACTTCTTTTCTTCGTGTTGCGTTGCATTATTGCCTTTTGAACTGTATGAACCAACTGGCCAAACATTACGTTTTGTAAAGCTGTCTTAGTCTACGATGTTCCGTCGTTATAGTAGTAGTCACGCAGGTCACGTAAGCATGAGGGGGGAGTGAAAAAAAAAGCAATCAATCAACCGAAATAAACCTCTTCGGTCAGGAGGGGTTCGAACCCGGGCCCTCACGGTTCGTAGGCAGGTGTCATAACCTGTGTGCTATACAGCCACGTTTGCGTAATAAGTTTTAAGCGCGCTCATTTCGAGTCTAGCTTCGGATTCACTACACCACGTGATCTGGCTAGCCAATCACGTATACACTCGCTCACTTACAACTTCGTTGTCCGATGGCTTTCACGGTGTGGCATTGGCTGATTTTTTTTTCTTTTGCGGAGCGAAGTCACTGCGTTTCGACGTCTGAAAGCAAGAAGTGCCTCATCTCGCAACTGCGTGACTCAGCTTAAACTCCTTTCCCGAGTTTAAATAACTCAACCGCTGGTCCTGAGCGTTGGATGTTCAAGACACGGTACACACGTTCGTTTTAAGTTACACGAGGATGTCCCAACAACGAGTGACTCCGGTAATTGCTTTACGCTACAAAAGGCCGCGCGCGCTGCATCGTTTTCGTGGTCTTTCGCAACCAAGGTGCACCATTGCAGCGACACGGCTAATGCGAGCTCCACTAAACGAGCGTGTAAAAAAATGCGAACGCTTTAACCCGCGTGTTGCTGGGACCGTAGCCAGAAACAGAACTAACATCTCCGGCGCCCGCGTCACTTAATCAAGTAAACGTGCCCTGCACTCTCAAAACGGCCTGTGCCGTCCCCGCCCCTCCTCCGTGCTAATTTACCTGTGAACGAATAGTCGCTCCACGCGCGAGTCATCTCTGAGTGCAAATTTGACCAGGATGCGACTGCCGCTGTATTTCGGCCACATTGCATCTCCGCGAGAGTAATGCTGTCGAGACCTGTTGCGACACGCTGCCACATTATAGGCACCTGAAACATTGGTGAACTAGAAGCGGGCACCGGACCCGCCATTGTAGGGCTGGGGTCGGTAACCTTTTGAGGCGGAGAACCGAGTGGCATGAAGCCGACACAGCGCGGGACGAAATGGACGAAATGGACGAACTATTATAATTATTATTTGATTTGCATAGACAGATACACAAGGACACAGAGAAAAGAGGGAGAGAGAACAAGCTGGCAACTGCCACCTGGAGGCGCAAAACGCCTGCTTGCTCTTTCGGGAGGAGGGAAGAGATAGAGGAAAGGAAGATAGGAGGAGAGAAAGAGGAAAGAATTGAGTGAAGTAAAGAAAAATTGACGAAGACTGAAACAAGCATAAGTAAACACGAAAAAAAAAAACGTCTATAAACGCGTGGCCAGGTCCGTATGGACCATAAAAGTCAGTAGAGCTCGATGGGCCTGGTCGCGTCGAGAAACACAACCTCTCGGAAAGAGGTAATCGTCTATGGTCGCGCACTTAAATCCCAGGATTTTATATTTCTTAATCAGCAAAGCCCGCTGCGTAGCAAATGCGGGACAGTGCACTATAAGATGTTCAAGTGTCTCACAGGAGCCTGGGATATAAATCAGCTTTATTTCCAGCATCCATGACAAAAGATGGCAATTTAGAAACATAGGTTGTAATGCCAACTGGAAGCGATCTTTCTTTGTTCCTGTCTAACCCCATTTGAGGTTAAACAGCAACTGTCATGTTCGCCTTCACATAGGAATTTACCAGAGGAAGGGGGGGGGGGGCGGTGGTACATGACGTCATGCCCGGGCCGTATAATATTGCCCCACGTGTTGCCCACACCTCACGTAGGTGTCGCGCTGCTAACCTGGAGGGTGTGGATTCAATGCCCGGAAAAAGGCGGCCGCATCTTGACGGGAGCGGAATGCAAGGTACATCCAGGGCCGTAACTAGAGGGGGGGATGAGGGGGTTCTGACACCCCCCGAAATTTTTTAATGCTTTACCTTTTCGGGTACAATATTTACACGCCTTCACATCGACCACCAATTGCCAATGTTCTACCGAAAAACACCC
This sequence comes from Rhipicephalus appendiculatus, assembly GCA_030522465.1. Lineage (NCBI taxonomy): Eukaryota > Metazoa > Arthropoda > Arachnida > Ixodida > Ixodidae > Rhipicephalus > Rhipicephalus appendiculatus. The sequence continues at coordinate 62,636 of JALIZH010028726.1, read as the reverse complement.
CCCGAAAAAAATTCCTGGGTACGGCCCTGGGTACATCTGTGCACTTCGACTTAGGTGCATCTTAAAAAACCCCCGCTGGTGTACATTTACGGAGTCCCCCCAACTACGGCGTCTCTCATATTAACATCGTGGTTTCGGGATGTTAAAATTGTACAAATTGTTATGAAGCGATCACTGGTTGTTTAGCCCTTGCTCGTGATTTGCCGGTATGTTTACAAGCATGTTTTTGAAGCGAAGCCGCCAACGTGTAAGCGAATTCAAGTGCTTAATAACTGTTGTGCCAAACCCACGACATGATTATGAGGGACCAAGTAATGGAGGGCTCCGGAATTTTTGACAGTCCGGCGTTCTTTAACGTTTAGTTAAATCTAATTACAAGGTAATCTTGCATTTCAGTGCGTCTCCATCGAAGTGCAACTACCATAACCACCTTAATCACCGTAAAACCGCGGCGGCCAAATTTCAAGTGCTTACGAAACATGGAACTTGAACAGGAAAATTAAGATCCTAGTGAAAATATCGGGTTTCTTGCCTTCCTGCAAGTGGCGCTTACGAAAGCTTTTTTGCAGGGGACGCGGGTGTGATGAAATATGCATGTTATGAAGAGCGCGCAGCGATAAAACGACAGAAAGTCAACGCTCTTTTTTTTATAAAGTGGTGGTCTACCTCGTTAATTGCTTTTTTACTTCATGAAATATGCAAGATGGCGACAGTGCACCGGATATTACTGTGCCTTTCCTGTACTTGTACTTTTTTTTTACTGCGGTTGGCGATTACAACGACATAATGTGCTTGGTAAAGAAAACAACTATATAAAATTATGACAACGGTGGTATGAAAGCAAAAACCTACCAAACTATATTACGTTGGCAAATTGAAAATCAAACAAATTCCGGTTTCACGTTGTAAAGCTACGATGTCATTATCCGGTGTGCCTTAGCATAGTCCATGGAATTATTTTCAGAAATTGTCGTCACTGTAACACGCGTCCGAATCTAAATAATCAAGAAAACTCGCATTTCGAACTCGTCCGAATGCGGCACCCGTGTGCACGATCGCACCCGCAACCTTGTTAAGCAGCGCAACTACGGAGTATTCACATATGCACACAAATAGTACTTACAGTCACCCACAGATGTATGCACTACAGAGTTATTCATAAAGCTTCGTTAAGATGCGTAGTTCCTCAAAAACACCAACAGCACTTTTTTATTGCGCATCGCACAGGCTCCGCCTTGCTACGCGTCGAGGATGTGCAGCAGCTCCAAGCTCAAGCCGCTTTGGAAATGTAGGGCTGCCTTCAGTGTACTGGTTGTTTTCGAAGAATGTGTCCAAGATTCTCAAAAATCAGGAAAATGCGATATTTGTTCGATGTTTTCACAATTAAGGTAAGGTGGGGCAAAAATGCGACAAAAATATGTGAAAATAGTGAATATTTTTTTTTATTTCACTCGCTACCGTTAAACGTCGATGCAGAAACTTTCCTTTGGGTACAAGGTATGTACTACATAAATATGGTCATGTTGCCACTATTCAAAGGTTTATTTTAAAAAGAAATAAAAAATGTACCAGATGTCTCATTTTGCCCCAACCTGCGGGGCAAAACGAGACAGCTTCGTGGGGAAGAACGAGACAGCGTGAAAAAAATTCATTCCATCAGTTTTTGCAGTAGTAGCACCTGAAATTTGCTCCGTGGGCCCCCCACGCAATCTTTATGACCCCAGTCCTTGCACTCCACATTGAATCCAGAGAACCCGGTACGCTGTGTTGCTCCGAAACTCCTTGCAGATCAAACACCGCCAGTCTTTCTTTGTGCTAATGTTGTCTTTTGTTGAACGCTTGCACTTCGTTCGATTATTCAACGATTGGAGGCTAGATATATTTCATATCTTTTTCGCCTCTTTTTGCCGTTTTCATGCACAACTGCTCAAGCGTTTCGTGGCTTTTGACTTCGCCAGCCGGGCTTTGTGAGGCAATGAATTTAAAACTGTGCTAGATTCAGATTTTCTAGCACTTTTTTTTTATTTCGGTATTGGATAAAATGTCATTAAAACACGATCCCAAGACGTGTTTGTGAACGATTGACTTGGAGATTCTGCCTATTTTTTCATGCGCCTCTTGAGAGCATCCTTGGGAACACGGAACAACCTCGATGCAGCGCGAATGAAGGGAGTCCTATCCTGAACAGCAATCAGCGCGTTTTCATGTCCACCTTTTCCTCCCAGGAAGCTCTATACGATATTCTATTGTACGTCCGAACCCTCCTAAACAAAGAAATATCGCATCTAATGAGTGTAAGTAAATGGTTCACCTCATAAGACACTCTCTAAGGCAATTCGATGCCTTTTTGTCGCGATTTGCCCCTCTCACATGCCTGAATTCAAAAAATTTCCGCTTTAGCCCCCCGGGCACCAAATGAACTGAACTTTTGGTGGTATGTAGTCAGTAGTATGAAGTAACAAAATAAATATTTAGGTTGTTGTACTGACGCCGGAGTAGCCTCATGCACGGATCCGAAAATTTGGTCGAGCAGAATTTCGCCCCTTTTTGACGGGTCACGAGCACACTGACACCAGCCCCGTAATTTTTTCCACGCGAACGCTGTGAGCAATCATCTTTTACATAAAAAGTTGGACAACTACCAGCACCTATCGCTGAAATAGAGAAACAGAGAAAAGTAATTTTTGTATTAGCTATAGAGGTCGGCAAAGTCAAAATATCGCGTTTTGCCCCGCGTCTCATTTTGCCCCGCCTTACCCTACTCTTCTGTAGCCCTCGGGCACGTTAATATGGCTAAAGACATCATTTCGGAAAGTAATTGAGAAAGTTAATATCTATTAAATTTTTAATGTGTGGAGTTCGGCAGTTATGCCAGATGGGAGATTTCAAGTTATTCCTGTAAGAACTCATCGCAGCTTTGAGATTTCGTAAAAGTGGCCTCTAGCACTTATTGCGGCATAATGGAAGTTCCACCGAATCCAATGGCGAAACCGAAAACGAAGCACCGAAGGGCGCAAGGAGCATACGACCAGAATGACGTCGCTGTTCAAGACAACGATTGCAAAAATGTAGTTCTTTCGCAATAGTTTTGATATGCGCGCCAGGCGTGCTATAACTGGAAGCGCAGCCGGCACACCCACACAACGAAGTGGGTTGATGGTTCATATAAAGACGCTCCCTCATTCTGGACATCTTAGAAGAAGGTGGCAGTTGCGCTTTTTCACGTTTCGGTTTCGGTTTTACTGCTGATTTTGTGTGGATTTTATTACTTCGGAATTGTTACTACAGGCCGCATTTTTTTAAATCTTAAAGCTGCAATGGGTTCTTCGCATGGAGGACTTCGATTCTGCCGTTTGACATAACCGCCGAACTCCACTAATTAAAAGGTAATTGTTTTAACTTTCTTACTTCGTGTCCCAAGTGACGTCACTAGCAATTATAAGATGCCTGAGGCTACAGAATAAGTAATTGTGAAGGTGTCAAACAAATATCAAATTTTCTTGATTATTTAAGAATTTTGGACACATTTCTTGAAAAACCTTGCATGTCGCTCTACGTGGTAGCGGGAACGATCACACAGGATGTTCTGAGCCTTCCAGAGTGTTACTTGTGGTGCACATAGGAGAGTCCGACTGTTTAATTTTGTACTTTAAGCTGCTTGCATGGGCAGCATTGAGTTTGAACCGGTGAATGCATGTTTAATCTTGTCTGCTTAATCCATGAAGATTGTAAAAGTTTCACGACGGGTCTATTCTGTGCAGCTGTCCGTACTGGTTACTCGCGTCAAACCACAATGTTCGCTGTAGATTCCAGGAAAACGCAAGTAATAACCGCAATAATGAAATGTCAATGATTACGCGATTAGCAGTCTTTCGATATGTCTAACCCCTCCCTCCGGCATCCATGACAGCGCACGCGCTCCGCCTGGTGGCTATTATAGAAGCCGTGACGTCAGAGGAGGACATCCATCACGGACACCCGTCGGAAGTGGTACGCAGCCATAGCAAAACACCAACGCGCGGCTTTTTCAACTTCCTCCGTCGGTGCAGTCGGAAGCCATCGGATATGCATAAGTGGCAGGAACCGTTCTGAGCGCTTCCGCGTTTTCATATTGCGGTTTTTGGTTGCGCGCGCGGATGGTTTAAATTTGCGTAAGGCTTTCTCTCGGAGGAGTGAAGATATTCAGAGCATATTTGCTTACTAATACGTCGTCCCCCCGCACGCGATTTGATCCCTCGAAACGAAAGAAAAAGGCAATTATCTGCGTTACGTATAGGATCAATTCAGCAATATACGGATATATTTAAATAGGGCGTCTAGCGCCGGAGATTACCTTCGCATCTGTGTTTTGTTTCTTCACTTCAGCTCTGATCTAACACAGCCGATATCTCGCCTAGGGAAGCAGCGTCATTTCGAGCACAGCTACTTCGTGTCATAGATTGTGTGTGTAATGAAAAGATTCGACTTGCTTCCACTAGAATGAATGTCACAAAGAGTGTTTTTACGATTTCCTTTCTTTATCCTCACTTCTTTCTGTTGGGTACTTTTTTTTTAATTTCGGAAACTTTAAAACCTTAAGCATAATACAAAAAAGTGTCAGAAACACATCATATTTTTATTGTATTGTATTGTTACCATCATGATCCATTCCGTAAAATTCATTTCCATAGAGTGAGCTATAGGATAAACGTTCCTGATCTTGCACGCTGCCGGACATTTTATAGAATGCATTTTAACGTATATGACACGTGGTTCCCTGAGTATTTAGTTTTCAAGTGATGTCTTTAGCGAATGTGTTCGCAGTTCTTACCTCCCCTACAATGCCTGTCAGCTTATTCACACGTACTTCCCTTTTTCTATTTACTCCACTAAGGTTTTTTTTTTTTTTAAGATGCTCAGATAAAGAAAATATATAAACATCGCCAAATCGCATTTACATTACATTACCACACTCGAACATTACTCGAGTTTGGTTTCCCGTCTCCAATTTACTTTGGGAATACCGGATACCGCACTTCGCGTGGGATCGGTGATGAGCTAACGGTGACCTGAAAGTGGTACTGTTGTGGTCATCGTAAAGCCGGTGCTCCTTAGTTTGACGAGATGCTTGTAAGAAAGCGAGAAGCTGCAGAAGAAATAAATTATTGAGAGAAATGTTCACTGATATCGTAACTCGTTGATAAGTACCGAATCCTTTTGCATCACTCTTTTATTCAAGGACCTTAACGCAAGAATACGAAACATGGCGCTCGCTCATAAGTTATACATTTCTACCAAAACACTGAGATGGAAACTAGGTCTGCATTGTTAACAAGCAAATACCACTGGAACGTTTGAAGTTCTTACTGATAGGGCAGAGAAAGGGGCACTCGGCTCTCTTCTTCAGCAAATACCAGCAGTTATTTGCTTTTCTATTGAACATTGCGAAGGCGCCCATGAAATTGAATCTTTCGTTCGCCCCGTTTAACAATGGTTTCAAGCGGGACAGGTGGTATTTGGAAGACTACTATTGACGGATACCGGACTTCAACGAGTGTACGATGACGTCAGCAGAGTGACAGGTTCGTGAATATCATTAACAAAGAAATATTCCAAGGATACTTATTGTATTCGTTATCTCTTCCACACCACAAATGCGAAAAAAAATTAACAGAGATGGAATCTCGGATGTACTAATGACGAATGACGACAAGGGTTTCCACCTTCCTTCCCCGTGGTTTTGTCGTGGACGCCTTGCGGATCAATGAAAAGCATCGATGTCATCGATAACTGGCCGGAAGGGGATCCCAGGAACATTAAAGCTCCGTCTCAGAGATGGCTTTTACATCGGCTTTCCATCAACTGCCTAATGGCTTCTTGGTCGTCTTCACTCTTACCATGGGTTCCGTACATTGATGAGAGCCCCGTTAACCAGAACGCTATGTACGCCGACATACTGCCGGCTCCTCGGAGTTCCTGGTTGGCATATTTCGAGCGAAGATAACGCCAGTTCAGGCGGTTTGTTTCCATGGAGCCTCGTTGTCCGGAAAAGGGAGATGAGTCATTAGAGGAAATGACCATGTGCAGTGCCATTACTTTGCTTAATATTGTGGGGACGCCCGAATGCATGTCTGAGCTTACAAGCTTTGTAAGATGACGCGCGGTTCACTCAAACAGGCTTCATTTTCTTTACTTTTTAGGGGCGTATCTTTTGTGGGAAGATATATAAACCCAAAGCGCAAAGCAATGACATGTCCATCTTCACGGATGCATAGACACAAACACTCACACACACACAAAAAAAGCATTGGATAACCACGTGATCCCAGAGTACAACCTGGACGTTGCTCTTGCGGAGAGGTCGAAACCTCAAGACAAGGACTATATATGGGCACTCTATAATCGGAAGCCATATTTCCTTGATACACATTCGACTGAACGCAAAGCTATTTGGCTGAGCAAGATATCGTGGATCTCCCTGACAAACTTAACACTTCGGTTGCCACGTTTTCTGAAGGGGTCAAAATCGATGCGGCCGACTATAGTCCCCGCCTATGGGGGATTTCGAGAAGTAGCAACTGATATTACTCTTTCTTCCAGCCAAAAAGTAATTTGCAGACTGTGAACGCCGGTCGACATGTGATGCGAGTTTATTTGGCATAATCATCCTGTTTACATAAATTAATTATTGTATTATGATGAAAACATTCTCCTGCCGTGTGGATGAACATTTAATGTCAGTTGTTGAAACTCTTCTCATAAAAGAACTGAAGCAGAGGCTTATAGAAACAATTTTTATTGGGCGATTGAACATGAAACATTGAACATTGTTTCTTTGGAGGAAGAATACAAAATTTATCTCCGTGAGGCTAAGACTAAAGATTCTGTCTAATAGATCGAATATATTCGCAGTCTTTAATCTTGCTCTAGTCTACGGCCGTTCAGATCTTGGGTCTGCCCAAGGCCACAGCACACGCTCAACGCAGGACTAGGTCTGTACTAAGGACTTTGGAGTAGGTTATTTCACAGCTAGGTGTGTGATCTGCTGTCGCACCGAGGCCCATAAGTGAGAAGGGGTGTCATGATCGTAACACAAGCACACTATATTGCACACGCGGACAGTTCTGTACGACCTTTTACAACGTGCGTACTGTCCTTATAAACACTGAAGCCTCACGTTTTTGCCCCTTAGTACGAGTTTTGGAGACACTATGCTGTTGCGAATTTGTTCTCACGGCCTGTGCTTTAAACGTCAGCCATTATGAACCGCTGACGTGGCTATCATTGCTACGTGCACGCCATGTTAACGACCTTTCCTCAGCGCCCGTGTCGTCCGCTTCTTGGTTCGTCCCTGTGTTCGCGCCGCGTTTTGCTCATTACCGTGGTCATTCCTTTTTTTTGTGTGTGTGTTTTTTGTTCGTTTGTTTTCTGGGGGGGGGGGGGATTTATGTGGAGGTTGGCACCTATATCGGTGCCAGTTAGACCCCATCAGAAATCAAACAAAAATAAAACCATACTAAGGTTGATAGTGGTTGGTTTGTGTATAGCTACTGATTGCAACGCGCTATACTGTGACGTAAAAAAGCGCGTGGAGGGACACACACATGCACCATCGTCATCAACATCATGGTCGTTGTATCGCTCTAGTCTTCGCCGAGCCCACCTTATGTCCTCTTCCAATGAACCCAGATGGTCCTGCACAATCTGATACCGTTTTATGCCTGCATGTTTGTTTATTTCATAATCCCCAACTAAATCCCGGCCGTCTTCGGCGGCGCTTCCCATTTAAAAACGTAAGCTACTCATATCGAGCGCTCATTAAAGCACGGATAGATAGATAGATAGATAGATAGATAGATAGATAGATAGATAGATAGATAGATAGATAGATAGATAGATAGATAGATAGATAGATAGATAGATAGATAGATAGATAGATAGATAGATAGATAGATAGATAGATAGATAGATAGATAGATAGATAGATAGATAGATAGATAGATAGATAGATAGATAGATAGATAGATAGATAGATAGATAGATAGATAGATAGATAGATAGATAGATAGATAGATAGATAGATAGATAGATAGATAGATAGATAGATAGATAGATAGATAGATAGATAGATAGATAGATAGATAGATAGATAGATAGATAGATAGATAGATAGATAGATAGATAGATAGATAGATAGATAGATAGATAGATAGATAGATAGATAGATAGATAGATAGATAGATAGATAGATAGATAGATAGATAGATAGATAGATAGATAGATAGATAGATCACAACACAAAGAGTACGACATGGCTAAAAGTCACTGGCCAGGACAGAATTTTAATCATGTCAACCCCCTAACCATCGATTACACTAACCGTTGATGAAGTCTCTTGTAGTTAAATAAGCGCACAAGAAAGATATACACATGCACTGAAGGAAAGAGGTGCAAGTTTAAGGGCTCATTTGCTTTGTTAAACACAATATTAATGAGAACCAACAGACAGTGATGCCAAGGAAAGTATAGGGGATATTATTAGAAGTAATTGCAATGTAAATATGAAGAAAGAAACGTGTACGAAAAGATAACTTGCCACCGGCAGGGACCGAACCTATGACCTTCGAATTTTCTGTTAGTTCGCATTAATATTGTGATACAGATGCATTGGAGCGTGACTGTTAAGTTACTATTATTTGCTATTAATTGTCAATTTTAAGTTGTTGTTAATACTGTGGCGAAGGAGAGGAACACCAGCGGATCGTTGCCAGCGCTTGCCTTGGGAACGCTGCTCGTGCTTCAGCGCGGGCCTTGCTCTGACGTCGAGCTCTAGCGCTGCTGAGCGATGAATACCTTTACAACGCTAACTATACCACTAATTATTAGTGGAGCTAGTAACTATCGAGCAAGCTTTCGCTCAAACGTAATGGAATATGGAGACATCGGTAAACCTAAGGGGAGACCGGGACTGTATACTCCTTTCCTTGGCTTGTAGCTCCTACAGGCTACACGTGATGTATTTTCTGTTGTTTTTTTTCTGCGTTCTTCGTTGTGCACACGTTTATAGAACGAACGCGTCAAATAAATAGTCGTTCGCGTTAGTCTAAATTGCTCTTTTTCTTTGCGTTTTATTCTTTAATTGCGTTTTTCGTGTAGCAGTAGCTCACTGCAATCCGCAGCTAAAGACGAAGGCTTGCCCCCAAGAAAAAAAAAAGGCGTTTGCTTGGGTCAGTACATGGGACTTCGGTGCTGTCGTGTTTTTCCGGTTTACAAGGAGGGAATGGCACGATAGATCCCTTACTCGCCCTAGTTTTTTTTCCATGTTAGTAATCTATTTGTGTTTCAGAGCCATGAAAAAAAAAAGAGCACAAATCTGAAATTGATTCGCAGTACCGGTGTCGAGCTTGTATCGTGTGTGTCTCTGCTGCCGATGGACTGTCTACTTCTAAAGCTTGTGACGAGTGGCTCTCAATTTTTATCGCCCAGAACTCTGTCACCACTGCTTATCGTACGCTGTCCAGTATAATCTCAGCAATGAAAAGGCGAGGTGGCTGTTTTTGGCAGCAGTCCAAAAGCGATGAATGTGGGGCAGCAAACACATTGGCAATGATATACGTCGTCGTAAACGATTGGACCGACTTCTTTGAACGCAGAGATAAAACAGGTGTCAACCAGCAGTTTGTTTTCCCGTTAAGTTGAATATATGGTCCCCGAGAAGTTACCGTCTCATTTTATCTCGTGTCCGATACTATTACCGAATGAGTTATGGGAGGACAACCTGACTTCGCACATTATGACCGTAGTACTCCATTGCCCTCCTTTCACTCTCCTAAATAAATCAAAAAGACAAAAGAAATGTATGGGAACTCCATTACCGTAAAACCTGAGGAAGTGCCTAGTGCGGGCACCCAGCGATTCCCGTTCGTAGAGTTCCTGCTGCTCCGTTTACCAGCCCGTCGATGACACCAGCGTTCGAGCTAAGCATGTAGGGTTTCCCCGGCACGAGTAAAACATTGTTAGGGAGATTCGCAAACTCCGTGTGCGACATGTGCGCCACATTTTGCGGCGCTTTATCGACTTCCCGCTTGTTACGACAGTTGAGATACGCGTTTTCTGTAGCGGGTTCAGCCATGTTGTTTGCCCCATCAGATGTAGCGATGCAGCACCGGAGAAGCGTATGGTGGAGGGGCATTCGCTTGCTCTGATAAGCGGTGGCGCCCTATCTCGCGTGGTCCCAGAGTCCGCCCGGAGGTTTCCGAGACGTTTTTAGCAATTTTTAGTGGACTATTATGATTACTTAATGGTTATTTCTCTTAATCAAATTATTTCATACCTTGTTCGTTCATATTAACCCGGTTCTGAGAAAAAGAGAGAGAAACGAAGGAGAAAGGCAGGGAGGTTAACCAAGCTTGTCTCGGTTGGCTACCCTACACTAGACTTGCTATGGCTTCTTATGGCTAGCTTTGTTATGACTTGTTTTGAGAGCTTTACTGTGAGCGTGATCACGCCACGCGAGATGCATGGATGGATGGCAAGCCGATCCCCTCAAGTGCTCCACACTTACAAACTCTGGCTGATACTACTGCCCCCGGTATAGCGAGATACCACTGAAAAACACCATGACCACTCCAGTAACGTTCCAGACGGTGTCGACTATTGTTTTCTATTAATATTGTCACCGGTTAACATTACAGTGTAATTTACTTAAAATACTGCCGGAGCTGTTATTAGGATGCATTGCGAACGTTCAACTCATCAATCAGATTGTTCAGATTCTTCGGATTCACGATGAAGGTGAAGCATAGGAATAAATCTTTTTGGCGGTTTCAGATTTTAACATTTTCGCGCGTTCTTCGGAAAGCAAGGCTTCCGGGGGGTAAGCGAATACGATTGTTCGTACGTTGGTTGTAGTGTCGCTATCCTTCATGCAAATACTGAGATATTAGTTATTTCCTTGCCCTTCATGGTTACCGCACATGCATTAGGGGCTTTCATTGAAATTTCGGATTGATTTTTCGCACGACGAACTTTTGTCAGTGGTTAAGTATTTTGCTATCACGTCCAGGAAAATAGCTCGAAGAATTCTCAAGTGTAAATCCCATCGGTAGAAATGAGTGGAAAAACATATTGTTGGGTAAATAAAATCGCGCGGAACGCTACAGTCGCAGTTTTTTGAAACCCGCAATGGTTTGCTTTGGCTGGACGAAATTGCGTAAGGATATTTCTTCGTGCCTCTTGATGAGATATTTCGGCATAAGACGTGCCGCAAGGTACCACCCCGAATCCATGTCCTGAACAAGCAGTGTGTCTGCGATGTGCTAGCATTTCAGAATCACTTCAATTGGCGCGTTGCCTTGTTCTGTTATCAGTACTGTAATGTCAAGGTCATTCACATACGCTGAAAGAACGAAACGATAACTTGAAAGAGCAGGCTGACGACATCGATTGTGCATGCGCAATATTTCTCTGTATGTGTAATGATTCAGTTATCAAACTGCACGTCGTCTGAAGAAGGAAAGAAAAATCTTTGAGAATAAATTGTGCTGCAGTTATACACTGTTCTGTCTCTCTGCAGTCTTTATACGAATTGCGAAAGGCGCGCACGTTATCACCTCGGCACCATGCTGTAGAACAACTCCGGAAAGTCTTCGAAACTTGAATAGATAAGCTTACGCGAAACGTGCAATCAAAAGGACATCAGCCGGCAGTCGCTGGGAATCGTTTTTTGATGAACGTCTCGAAAAGGGGGGATCACTGTCTACTTTGTTCCAACGGCAAAATTTATTGGGCCTCCCTGATTTCCCCATGAAAATAACATTCTTTCGCAGTGACTCTTTCGCGTTCTTTTTTTTTTCTTTTTCGTTTGCTCGCTCCTCAGTTTCGCGCAAACGTATGTCCGGAACAACGAGTCGATTGCGATTGCTCCAAATTTGATCGAAGGATTTTCTCCAGAGGCGCGTTTTCTGATCTCCGTATCCGACTTCATAGACGCTCTTTGAATGAATTTTAACGCTTATACAATGTCATGGGATGCAATGTACGATATGTAGTTACACACATTCGTGGTTCCTGCGCATGTGAAAAAAAAATTCTATGCCCATGTATTTCGCATGTGAAACATGCCGCATAGCACAGCAAAGTAACGATACGATCATGTGGCTTGTTAGATTACCCATGTATGCGAAATTCTACCAGCAAAAAAAAAAAAATGTAATATCAGCAGTAATTGAAGAAACTCATTCGCAAGCTTTGGGAGTTTCACTACCACTGCTTAGGCGTTAAATGCATCCTTTGAATTTCGATTTCGAGTATTTCAAAAACTCAAAATGAATAGAACAATTTTCAGCCGAATTCGTGAATAATTATATTTTCGCCGTCACCTCATTGCTTCACATTTGTGTTTCAGAAACCAGTGTCCATTACTTCACGAAGTCATATTTGTACATAAGGACAATAATAATTTAATAATTTCTAGGGTTTCACGAGTCAAAATGACTATACAATTATGAGGCACGCCATAGTGGGGAACCCAAGATCTGTCTTCACCGCCTTGATTTCTTTAAATTGTATCCAAGTACACGGGTGTGTTCGCGTTTCCTTTCCATCGAATTGCATCAGCCGTGGCAAGGTATCGCACCCACAACCTCCAGCTTAACAGCGCGGCATCGCACCAGCTAAGCTACCACGGGGCGTCATGGAAAAGTAACATTCACGAGGTTGACTTGGTGGGCTAGCTGGTATTTATTTATTTATTTATTTATTTATTTATTTATTTATTTATTTATTTATTTATTTATTTATTTGACAATACCGCTGATTCCTAGTGGAGCCGTTTCACAGTGGGTTACAATGGTGCATAACACAGTTGAACTTGTTAAGTAGCATAAAATGTGTGAAGACAAGAAAGAGCAGAGAACATAATCACAACTCGCTCAAGGCAGAACATGAGAGACAAGGCATAAAATACAAAGCAAAGAACCATAGATAATAAACTGGCAATCAATGATGCAGAAATTCTATTGTATTGTTTCATGAAATATGGCAGCGCATACAGGTGGGGACGAAGGTAGGTGTGTGTTCTTCCTTCGTTTCCGTCTGCGTGCGCTGTAACCTTTGATGAAGAAAAGCTAAAAGGATAGAGGAACAATATCACAAACACGAATACTTAATTCGCACACGCGAATGTAAGATCGACGCGGGTCACTTGCTTTATTTGTCAGGAGGAAGATGTGAAGATATACGCGAGCGAAGCGTTCCCATTTTCGGCTTCTTTTTAGGGGCGAAGCTCCTTAGGGTGTGGGTCTCTCCCTCCTCTGTAGTCGTAGTAGTGGTAGTAGTAGGTAGGTAGGTAGGTAGGTAGCCACGTATAGTGGAATGTACCCACTACACGTGATAATAATGAAGTATAAGCGCGTTCCAGTATAGTGGAATGTACCCAGTACACGTGATAACGATGACGATGACGCGGATGACCATGAAGAATAAGCGCGTTCCAGTATAGTGGAATGTACCCACTACACGTGATAACGATGACGATGACGCGGATGACCATGAAGAATAAGCGCGTTCCAGTATAGTGGAATGTACCCACTACACTGATAAAGATGATGATGACGCCTGATGACCATGAAGAATAAGCGCGTTCCAGTATAGTGGAATGTACCCACTACACGTGATAACGATGACGATGACGCTGATGACCATGAAGTATAAGCGCGTTCCAGACCACACATACTCTTTCTGCCATTGATGAAAACGATCGAGCTTCGCCCACTCATCATCATTCACTTCGTGGATATGGCGTGATTTTTTTTTCAAATCATTCTTAGACGCAAGAGAAATAAAGGAGTAACCTCGAGAGAATTTAGTTGTTTATGTAAGTTACCGTAGCGTGCGCTTGTAGTTTTAAAGAGGACAGTCGCAATACAGTCCTTTTAGAAAGCAGACCCGGGTACTGATTCCGAAGATGAGGTAAAAATATAAAAAAACATTCGGAATTCATGTCCTCCGAAATCAATGCTAATACCGGTTCTACAGCTCGCCACTGATGACTTTCTTTGCAACAAAATTCACCCTAGGAACGGCGCGGGCAATTTGCATATTCCTAATGGGCACAGTCGCGCACTTTCAACGACCTCCATCCGCTGCAACTGCGAAAAGGGAATGGAGTAGAAGGGATGTGCATGCCTTACTAGCAAAAGCCGCGATGCAAACGAGGAGCTGCTAAAGTACATATGTGAAGCGTCGTTCACTGCTAAGCTAACAATTCTGCCAGTTAGAAGTTCCACTGGATGTAGTAATTTTTTTCCTCTAAAGTGTTTCCCTACACCTTTGCGCTAGCTTTGCACGAAGTGGCCCTTCTCTTGATTATTTCGATTTTTATCATGCGAGATTTCGGCTCGGTATGCGTAAAACCATGTTGGTCAACGGCTAACCATTAGAAATGTTGGCTCAGGCTTTAACAATTGTAAACCTAGTTATCACGAGCTTGTTTTCTCAAAAAATGCACGCGCAGTGATTCCATTAAAGTTAGGCTCCTCTCGTTGTTCTTGGTGCTGAACGACGGCGACAACTGCAGCAGCTTCAATCTTGGTACGTTTGCACGCTTCGTAAGATTCTCTATAACGCGGTAATATAACCTTACTGCGCTGTTTAAGCAGGCGCTTGAGACTTAGCAGCCTGTCGTCTAGCTATATTCCGGTAGATGAGTGGATTCATACTGTCGCTTGCGCTAAAGCGCGTGCGCAGAGGGCACAGCCAACGTGCCATCCCCGGCGACACATGACCAGGATTTGGGGACATTTGCACGTAGCGCCCTCTCTTGTCGGTGACAGCGGTGGCCTGCCCTAACTGAATGGGAAGTAGGCGAAAAAAAATCATATCTCATGAAAAAAGCTAGTTATCAAAAACGACTCCCGGTTTTCCAAAGCAGAGACTTAATTAAACATTCTGTCATAATTACAGTGTGGCACTACAAACCACGTGGCTTCCCAGAGTGTTTAATATTTAACAATGGGTCCCATGTATTTCCAATGTGGGTGTTCAATTGTCTAGGGAAGCCACAGGTTTTGCAGTGCGATACTGAAATTTCGCCACAGTGTTCTAGTAGGTCTCTGCTGTATAGATCCCGGAGTCGTTTTTGATAACTAGCTTATTTCAAAAGATATGATTTTTTTCGCCTATTTCCCATTCAGTTATGGCAGGATGCGGTTGCTGCCGCCGAGAGATGGCGCCACGTACGAATGTCTCCAAATCCTGGGAATGCTGAGCAACCAAGCAACGGCAAAGCATCTGTTAAACTTTCGCCTGGTCAGGTCGTACCACAGCGACGAGGCTCCGAGCGAGAGCAGCTTCGACGCCCCTCCTTAGCGGGTCACGTGACGTGACGTCACGCCTGCCTCACGTGCGCTCCGGCGGCTCAAGGTCATTTGGACGCGATCAATGACCTTGGGCAGCATGGCGTAGTAGAGCTTTCACTCCAAAAGATATATATTTTTATGTACTAACTTCGCATTTCGTTCTCTGTAAGGCTCGGCAGGTCCAAATCTGCTGAATAAATTCTCCACGCATAGCGCGTAATGCTCGTTTAGCTAAGTTAGCATGTTCCAGTTACTTAAGAAATTCATACGCAGAGCAAGTAAGCAGGTTAAAAGTTCCAAATGCGTGCAGTTCTCAATTAACGTTAGCTAACAAAAATACCGCCCGAGGTTTAGCAGTGGTTACGCTTACTACGGGTGACACGACGATTTCTGCATTATTTAATAGTGTTTTTGAAGGAAAACCAGGAGGGTGTTCTTGCAAAGGCATTTCCATCGTGCGCTAACGCCGCAACGTTTTCATTAATGCATTCAGGCGCTGTTATAGGCATTTAATTATCAGGGAAGAAACAAATTATGAACTAGTCCAGAAAGTGTTCAGAACGAAAATCGCGAAACGGTGATCTCAGTTGGACAGCGACGCTCCCAGCAAAACATATTCCATTTCAGTAAAGCAATCCATTGGGCTAGCTGCCTTTGATGTTATAGGACACATACTGGTCACTGCAGTTCACTATTTCGCGAGACAGGTCAGATATTCTAACAACTATTACAAAACTTGTGTAGAATTTGTCGACAATTATCTCCTATGCAATCGAAACGCTGTGCGAAAGCCTTCTGGCATTTTGACAAGTATGGTGCACTTGGAGGCGCATCCTGCTTGCTTCACAGTATAGTTCCATAAAGATTATTAGTTATAGGACTAAGTGGTTCTGTCGTACTAATGCATCAGTGCGGAAGTACATGCTTTCACGGACAGCCAGCCATAGTGTAGACCAACTGACAGGAACGCCGGCTATACTATTTTCCGGCACATTATGCGTTCGCGGTTCCATTTTCGAAGAAGTCAACGTTACACTTGTGTTCTCAAAGCTGGCGCAGGCGGGATAATCGTCTTTTAGACCAATGCCAGTCCTAATGGTGACGGCTTACGAAGAGCGAGTGCTCGCACGTTCCAGCTAAGCATTTGAAGAGCCACACCTTTGCTCGATCAGCATTCAAAGGGCGCATAAAATGAACCGTTCGCTCGAGGGACTTACGTAACAAAACCATCAAGCGATTGGGAAGCGGCTACGCAATGCCGTCGACATCTCCATAGGAGCTCTTTCTCGATCACCACCATCTGGTACCGAACGGATGAACGAGGCGACATGGATTGAGCCTTTTATTCGTATCACCAGCAACTCCGGACGCCGTGCTGTACATCTGACAGCTGGACGGGCGTTGACGCCAAATGCACTCAGGCTAAAATCAATGCTTCGCATTTAGAGGGCCAGTCGCCCATTCCCGTATTCTATGAAGACAGTGTCCCACAGGCTCCTTACGCGAGAGAGAAAGCTTCTGTCAGCATAAAAATGATATCAAAACACGTGCTGTTGCGCCAAAGAAAAAATTCTTGTTCGCTTGTTGCGTTTCGTTCCGTACAGTCGCGAACAGTATGAACGAGAACGCTGAAAAAAACCTTCAAGGGGCCATAGCGACAAGACGCAGTTTCCTAGCACGAAATCCTCCTAACGCTGGAGATACAACTGAAAAATACAGTTTTAAGACGAAAGATTTAAAGGAACGCGAAAATTACCGTCGCGAAACGCGAAAATTGATCGTCGGCGTCCGCGTTGCGTCGGAGACAATACGAGCGATGCAAAAAATTATTAGCACTTGACGATGTCAGAGACCCGTAAAACTTGTGACGTCATTCTGACGTTATCATGAGGTCACTTTGACGTCACGTGACGTAACGTCACATGATGACATCATCACACGACATTCGTATCTTGGCCTAAGGTGAGCCGATCACGGAGGCATTACAAAACACCGTTAGGTGCCGAAAGCTTTCGGAGATGGGCGGGGCCAGGATCAATACATCGACTGAGAAGAAAATTAAGATGGCTTTCGCCTATAAGTCGTTCCAGGTGAATGCAAAAGGAACCAGTGAGTTTTTTTTTTTTATTCTTTTCAAATCAATGCCATGTAATCGTATGTGCACACGACCAGTAATTGTTGCTTAAACACGAACTCGTCGTTTCCTTTGATATTGCTCAGGACTGTACATACGAGCATCAAGTTGCGATACGAACCAACCGAGCGGTCGCACAACGCCGATGCTTTGTACAATCGCCTTAGGTTTCTGAGTTCGAACAGCGAAACACAACTGCGCGAGCCTTCCATACGAGACAATGTAAGCGCTACTTACTTTTGCCGATGTCTCATCTGCCACGAATTGAATCAAACCGCGAACAGCACAGAAACCAAAGTTTAAGTAGCGTCACCTGCAGTAGAGTTTAGGTTTAGCGTCCAAGTCGCAATTTCTGAAAAGCCTCTTACAGTAGTACTGTTGATAAGAGAAAATTTTAGACTATCGCGTCATTGGACATATCATTACTGAAGACATCCAGCCAATGGAAAAGGGCACTTACTCAAACAAGACGCTAAGTGAATTCGGCTCGTGCACTGGTGGAGTTTCATTATAGAACACGGCAGGGAAATGTGGCGCTACTGTCTATGAGAGCTGCAACGCATCGCCCTTCAGCAAGCATGGGAGTGATGGTCCGTACATGGATATTGGTACTGGGAGGAATGTGTTCTGTCGCCCCGCCAGATGGCCCTCAGTCGTAGCTGAAGGTGGCCCAAACATCAATCAAACATATTGAGTAACCTCTCTAAAATATTATCTTGCTTTGTCGTTCTGCCTACAATGACTCAAAGTTGCACATTGTTTAGTGCTTTTTTTTTTATTTGCCTACCCTACTTTGACCCATCTAAGGCCCAAAGCGTGGTATTTATGAAGAAAAAGATAATAGGAAAAAGAAAACGCCAGGCCTGCGCTGAACACGCAGCACAGTCACAACGAAAGCTGGAAAAGCGGTCATTCTAGAGCCCGTTCTAAACCCCCCTTGGGGTAACTAGTACAAGTACACTTGCAGGGTATCTACTACGCAATAAATCATCATAATTTTCTTGAAGGAGGTAAGCACCCACTATGCCATTATCCTCATTCTGCGGAGAAGAAATGTGCCTGCACTGCACACCTGCGAGACATTACGTTGAATTCGTGGCTGATAAGGATGGAGAACTATGGCTGATCTCTCTGTAGTGGGTTGGGACCATTAAACGACCCACTTGTTACAAACTACGCATTTTATGACGCCTGGTCATTATTTTACACTTTTACCGCGCTATATTACTTATATTATCGCGATTCCTTGCCCGACATGACGCCAGTATAGAGCCTTTTTGCGAAGGAGTTTCAAGCACCGGCGTGGCCCTGCGGTAGAATAGTCGACTGCCACGTAAAGGGCCCGGGTTCAAGTCCGATCCGACCCTGGGAAATCTTTTATCATTTCGGTTTTTCGCATTTCGCGCGGCAGCAGTTACGGACACCGGCGGCGGCGGCGGCGAAGGCCGACAACTATGCCACTAAAATTGGCTTTTGTTGGAATCTCACAACAGCTTATGCTGTAAAAAAATTACACCATCTCCCGCTAAAGGGAACCATGTGTAGATGCGAAGCAGCGGGCGCTAACGCTTACACTGGCGGCGGTGTTGACGCTGGCGCTCATCGCAGCGTTGCGCAGGAGAGAAAACTGGAGAGGCGCAAAGCACGCAGTAATGGAGCGGTGTTTCGTACTGGAACATGCCAATCGCTGCTAATGGGCAATGAGAGACAGAAGACTCCGACTGGACACAGAGACCCGCAGTCCGCTTTTAGTTAACGCGCACGCTGCGAATTTTTATTGTTCAACAACGCACAGGAGAAATCTCCCACCGGCACCACCTTGCAGGTCAAGATTCAGTGCCATATTTACGGGGTGGCCAGTGAACGGTTGTGCAGCGCGAGCAGTCGGTCTTTTCAACCAAGAAACTCGCTAGCAGACGCTGCCTGCGTCGGCGTCGCGAGGCGAGAGAGGGGGGGGAGCGTAGGAGAGGAGAGAGAGAGGGGGGGGCGTGCATGCGCAGTGGGAGTGTGGACGCCGCGGGCAGGGATGCCTAGAGGAGAGAGGGGGGAGCGGAGGAGAAGAGAGAGAGAGGGGGGGGGACGCGCATGCGCAGTGGGAGTCTGGACACCGCGGGCAGGGATGCCTAGAGGAGAGAGGAGGGGAGGCGCTTGCGCAGTGAGGGTGTGGTTGCCGCAGGGAGGGATGCCGAGAGGGGGAGAGGAGGTTTTTTATTTATTATTTTTTTAAAGGGTTTGGGCATGCGCAGTAAGGGTGGCCACGCGGCACACCACCACCACCGGATTAAGCTTCGCCATAAGATGCTTCACATCTAATAAATGAACAAATACACTGTCTAACGTGATGCTATCGATGATGACGCAAAATCATCGCAAAAGGGTGGGTCGGTGGTGGGTGGAGGGTGGCGTACCTTCAGAACGACGGGGCCAGCCTTGCGATTAGCGTGCTTTAAATTTCCTGGGAGCCTCGCGAAAATGCCTGCTTTACAGAAAAGTAAGCAAAATTAGGCGACATCACCATTACGCTGTCTTCAGAAAAAGGAACTGTTCTGCACGAAGCAAAATTCTTTCATGTTGCTTAGAAGCCTGTCCCGTATAAACAACGAATATACAATATAGAGGAAAAAAACTCGGTACACGGGCTGGGAGATTAAAGAAGGCAAGCCGGCTTGGCTATCAAACTCTGAAGCCGAGAAAAACGCGACGAAGAGATGAGATGGAGGGGATAACAGAAGTTGAAATCACGCAGGCACGCTAAGTGATCTTGCGCTCGAGCAAGAAAAAAAGTCACGGAACGCAAATTTAACAGAGAAAAGTCCAGAAAAGCAATCAATCTCCCGTTCGCTACTTTGTCGTTACTAAACAAAAAAAAATATTCTTGAGCCAGGATCACCGTCTTTATAATTACCTTCCTCATCTTGTGCGCGCTTTCGGCTTTTACCCTGTGTTTTGGCTGTATTCCCCTTAGAGCCGCGGATGCAAAGGAATATTGTTAATTGAGCTGCGTCTCGGTTGATGCGGGCTCTATGTAGAATCGTGCCGCTACGTGCTTCGTTATTTCTTGAAAGGCGGTGAAAAAGTTATCTGGGAGGAGCTTTGTGCGCTGCTTGGAAAAATATTGTCGGGCATAAGCGCTGCCTGCTTGAGACGCTGCCACTTAACCTCCTGGCCCCCTTTTCTTAAGGAAGGCAGCTGGCCGCCTCATTTAGCACGAATCGTCCGCTAAGGGCATTGGCAATCGTTTTCCATGGCTGGACGTACTGCAGTAGTTTCCGTGAACTGTCGCGCCACACTGTGACGAAGTTCTATTTTTATGGCGGTAGCCTTAGATGCTTCATAAAACGCGAAAATGCGCCGGCGGCGTCGGCGGCGTCGAGTGGTGCGAAAAATAATGATCACGTGATCACGCCCCCCACAGCGTGTCATTATGACGTCACAGATAATCGGAGTTTAATGACGTCATCATAAACTCACATGACGACATCGTCGCATGATATCGTCGCTTGGTGAAAGGTAGGCCAATCACAGAGGCAGTGCAAAAGCTAGATGATGGGCAGATAGATTACAGTGACTCCGATCTTGGAGTCAGGGCAAAATGACGTCAGGTGCAGAAAGCTTTCGGAGAGGGGGGGGGGGAGGGGCGGTGAGAAGATGAATACATGCATCGACTGAGAATAAAAATAATACGATGGTTTTTGCCTTAGAGTCGTCTTAGGCAAATGCAGAAGTGACCCTGTGATTCTTTGCAGCCGGTACGATCAAATGCTAACAGTTAAGGCTGAAATTGGGGCTAGTTGGTTCTGACTTAAACACTAGCCGTCGTCCTGTGTGCATCTTTCTGCGTCCTTGTTTTGTTCCCCTAAATTATGAATTTAAGTCAAATGATAACGTCAGCTGTTTTTTTTTTATATAATTCTACGGTTATCACAGGCGAAAGGCTTTGCTCTTTCAGGCAGTTTTTGTTCATTTGAATCACTCTTTGATTCAGTTGATTCATTTAAACGTACGTTGATTCAACGTTGAGTCACTCTATTCACTGTTGGTTTACGTTAGATCCCTTGACTCACTTTTTATTCCGACTTAAGTGAATCGACTCATTCTTGATTCACACTTCGCTTGATTCCCTCTAATGCACGTTGCTTCACCCTTGATTCACTCTAATGCTTACTTTAATTTCTACTCCAACATCGTTACATTTGCACTTAACGTCACGAGCATTTTGGTGTCATTCTTGTTCACGACACCACCTGACGGCGCCGGACTTTTTTTATCGATGAAACACATAACACTTTTTCCTAATAAACAACTGGAGGTCAGAAGAGTGCCGAGTGCCACCTCGTGTGGGTCTCAGCTAGCGTTAGTAAAGCTGAATTAATATGACTAACCGATAGAGCGATGGCTATGTAGAAGACCTATACGGTATTTGTTAGTCTGTCCATTCAGGCCACCAACACAACCTACAGAGCTACATTCTTTTTATTAAATGCGTGCGTGGGCGAGACTGACATCAAATGTGATGCCCGCTACTCTTTGTGTCTTAGGCTTACGGAGCGTCACAAAGATAGTCTGGTTTCAAACAAACATACAAACAGGACGTCCGTCAGGGTGGATCAGTGGTTATGGTCCTTGGCTGCTGACCCGAAGGTCGCGGATTCGATACCAGCCGCAGCGGTCGCATTTCGGTGGAGGCGAAGTTTTAGAGCCTCGTGTACTGTGCGATGTCAGTGCACGTTAAAGAACACCAGATGGTCAAAATTTGCGGAGCCCTCTAATCTGGCGACCCTCATAATCATATAGTGGTTTTGGAACGTTAAACCCCAGGTATTATTCACGTAAAACCCCTTGTAATATTCAAACCGGAGACACGCAGTACGCAGCGAATACTAAGCGGCTCAAGCAAACACAAAAACAACACAAGTTGAAAATGAAACAAGATTCAATAGCACATTCTGTTCGCATAAAGTTAAAAAAAATTTCCCGTGACAACACAGAGAGTTTGCATTATGGTAGGCAGTTACAGTTATTTGCACTTATTCGTACGCCACCACTGTGTACACACGGGGCTATAACGAATGTTGCATTTCACCATAAACTGTACCGCAAGATGCTCTAATAGTCATCCATTAATTTTTACTCGTGCGAAAATTATGCTCCTGCTTCAAATAGACGCTCTTCTACCTCGAGTCTTCGATACTGTTCCAATATTGTTTTCTTCCACAAAGAATATTTTGTCAACAGTAATTATCTCTGAATATTTTTTTCATGAATGTAGCTGTGCAGTGCTCACCACCTTCCGATCCTCATCGTGCTTTTGGTTCGCACTATTTTACGTTTCAAGCGCTTTCTGCATACGCAGTGCGTACACGTAGTCGATGTAACGTTAGTTATTTGGACAGCTGAAACTAATTATAGATTCAAGTACAATATCTGGCGTATACTGGGACACCGCACAGGAGGTAACAGACCGTTCGACACAAGCTTGTGCAAAACTCGAAAGCGTCCGTTCTGTGATTATCCACTTATCATTTGCATGTTTGCAATTTACAATGTGTTCTTGCCGGATATTCTTTACAAACATAGCTGTGTTGATTTCACCTTCAAATGATATAGCAAGCATATCAAAGCCCATGGAAGACAATGCCGTACTCTATACAATAAAGCAGGTAGTGATAACACTGCGGTCTTGATTACAAAAATGGAAAACCGCGGCAACTGAACCTGCTCCGTATCGAAGAATAATATGCTCTATAAGTAACGCCATCTGCAACATAATGGTAACGCCATCAAAAAGAATGCGATTTATTCTGCTTATCCAAAAAAGCTATATTTCGCTAGTTTTCGGCGTGAAAGCATCAATGCACTCTTTTGTGAACCCAGCAAGTACGTGACCAATTCACACTATGGTACAGAAGTGCAGCTAGTTTCTGTTAGGCTACGGCAGGCTCTTAGGTTGAAATTTGGTTTCGTCAAGTAAACCGCTGGTTCGGAGCTTAACCTTAGCTTTTTCAATAAAAACAGACTGGTTAACCAAATTTCGGCACCCTAGAAAACAAGCGTAATAAAAGAAGCAAACAGCGGTTACATCATTTTGGGCCTCTATTGAAAGTAACCTCGATGCCATCGCATATGCAGAAAACTCGT
The DNA here is from genome assembly GCA_030522465.1 of Rhipicephalus appendiculatus. Classification (NCBI taxonomy): domain Eukaryota; kingdom Metazoa; phylum Arthropoda; class Arachnida; order Ixodida; family Ixodidae; genus Rhipicephalus; species Rhipicephalus appendiculatus. The sequence goes on along the minus strand of JALIZH010028726.1, from coordinate 39,026 downwards.
GACGACAAACGCATTGTTTATACGGCTGGCCGTGGCCGCTGAAAAATTAATTTCCGACTCGATTGTTCTCAGGTAATTCCGCTGTCAATGACAGCCGCATTCAGGGAATCCTGCAGAGCGTTGAACAAAGACCTTTGAAATAAACACCCGAACTCTCTGGCCACGACATTTCTTTAACAATCGCGTCTGCATAATAATTAAAAAAAAAAGCATTGCGATAATCAAGTGCTCCTGTAACACCTTCAAGCACAGAAATAAGCGCCCCAGCCTCGAACGTGTGCAGTATTAGGTGTCGTGAAATATGACTGAAATGAGGTGCATTGTGTAAATATTGATGAACATTTATTTTTCTCCAGTGCGAAACGCCGTCGCGCTGGTGTATTGGCCATGATGCTGTACTGCTCACCCGAAAGTCGCGCGATTTAATCCCGGAAGCCGCGGCCGCATTTAGACTGAGGCGCAATGCTGGCCGCTCGTGTACTTAGGTTTATCTCCCCGCTAAAGAACCGGGGATGGTCTAAGTTCTCAGATTCCTCCAATGAGACGTGCCTCGTAATCATATCGTGGTTGTATACTACGTAAAAAACCTACAATTATTATTATTTTTCTATTGTAAAGCTTCCCGACTAGATCTAAGCTAAATAAAAGGCGCTTCTTACGTTCAGATCGATAGAAAGAGCTTCTGTTTAGGGATGAGAAAACATGACTGTAATAAAGAGAGAGAAACGGAAGTAACCGACTAAGGCAAACTTATAGCTTGCCACCATTTTTTGACTAATGAGTAACGTGAATAGCGGGTAAGGAATACGAATATATGACTGCATTGCTACCGAGTGATCTGTTAAACACTATTTGGTTGTTCCTTGCAGCTGGAAAATAATTATCATTCAACATATTTATTTATAGAACAAATACTTCTGATGTCTGACTCGAGGGCTTGGGTAGGTGTTGGCCATTTATCGAGAATAGAGATAAAGGAGCGTGAATCATTACAACAGCTGCGTGAAAGCAAGCCATACATTCAAGGAAGAGAAAGATAATTACCGGAATAAATGATAAGCACTTTACGCTCTGTGTTGACAAACGCTCTGCTGGACCTCAATAAACTTTTAGAGCGCAGCCCTTAGGCGCCCATTCCTGCGCTGAGCGGCGTCGCCGTTGGCGTTGTCGTTGACGGCGTAACGGAAAGAGTGAACGAGGACGAAAGAGAGCGAACGCGCAGTCTGTCGATATCACGAGCCACTGTCGTCTGACCTCGCTTCTTTCCTCCGTCACGCGTGTTGGCCCCTCGGTCGGAGCTCGTGTGCATACAAGGCTGGCAAATGCACTGCGGATGGCTTCGCTTGTCGTAACGGGGACTGTCTGCGTTTCGCTTGCTTCGCTACGCCTGCACTGCACAGAGTGGTGTGCGTAGCGCTCACCACTGGGAGTTTCTGTGGCAATATGTAACGAATGTTACGTTGCTACAACTGCGGATAGCCAAAACATCAAACACAGTTGGTGTTGGCCCCAACACGAAGTTGCCCTCAGAATTTGCGTTAGGGAGTATCGCAATCATCGGCTAACTTTTTCATTCCATACTAGCCTAAGCATTATAGATAACTTGTGTCTTTTTGCAAGAACACGAAGATAACTAGATTTGCACTAGCAGATTCAAAAAAAGAGGTAATGATGAAATTCGGTCACTCACGCACACAGTGGACGACTCCGTAACATTTCTTTTGCATTGTGAAGAAGAAAACCGCGTGGGACCCGAAACGTAAATAGAGGTTGTTTTTTTTATTCGCGAGTGCATGTCTTATGTAAACTAATTCCCCTGTTAAAAACGACACTCTATTCCGTTTCTCCGGCGAAGTTTCGCGCCTATTTCTGTCGCTTCATTACCGAGTGAAATGTTTCAATTACGAAGACGATACGATGCGTGGATGGCCATACACGAGACATGCATGAAATTTTCCTCAGAGTAGTTCGACCGCATTTCGAAGCAATGGACTTTGTCACGGGCAATCATCGCTCTTGTCTTTTCTTTCACAATGGAATTTCGTAAATTAGACTTCAGACCAAGATACGTCTCAGGGGGGATCGCGATGTTTACTAATTTATTTATACAATACCATAAACCTTGTACAGGTCTAAGCAGAGTGAGTAAAAGATAACCAAAGCAAAGATAAACCAACTAAATGAAGTTTGAAAAGTGTGAAAAGCATGACGAAAAGAAATAAAGAATTGTTTCAGTTTATTACATTGCGAAAGGTAAAAAGGAAACTTGAATTAATCAGTTGGTGCAAAATATGGCGTCAGTGAATTAGGATAATGGAGGCGAGTATGCATTGATGTCCCATCGTATCTCGTAAGTTTCCTAGGCAGAAATTAGTCATCATCGCGCTCACTTTGTAATTTTTTACTGGTATTAAATGCACCATGCACGGTTGGTTGCATATTATCTTTACATATGTTAATATGCTCACATGGGTCAATACGTCCGGGAACGCCATGTAAATGTAAAATGCGCTGTACTTGTTCTGCCCTCTTCGTGTTAACTACTGCTTTGGCGTTTCGTGTATGGTGTGGCCAAGCCCCCCTGAAGTGGTTCGCGCAGTTTTTTTTTCTTTGTAGGAAAGGTCGTGAGGTTAACTAGACTATGTACAGTTTGCTACCCTACACATGCGGAGGGGAATAATGGAGTAAAAGAGAGAAGGAGAGACACATTGCACAATACACACACAGTGCAGGGTTTCACAGGTGGTCGCTCAGTCATGTTGCCTTCAAGTACTGCAGGATAGCTCATGTGGCTTTCTGCGCTGATGTACTGTGAGACCATGCTGCCAAGATCTTTTCTTCAGTAAAGGCCGATCATCGAGTCTCCTTAAGACACACTGGAGAGTCCGGCGAGCTTGTTCATGTTGGGGAGAGTGGCACAAGATATGGCCAATAGTCTTTACACAGTTGCAGTTATCGCACTTGGAATGAGTTCAGCCATGCCAACGCGGGAACCCGTATGTAGTTAAGGAGGTGGAAGACTCTGGCGATCCGTGAGTCCGTGAGTGCGCAGGAACTATAATAAAGAATCAATGGCATCGTACACTACCTCGAAGAGCCTCCGCACTCGGACAAGTTTATTCCAGGATTTGTCAGCATATACAGGTAAGTGTGATACCCTGCGACCACCTGTCGACTGGATGTGCTCCCCCAAGTGTGCTCGTGATTCTGTGTATCTCTCTTTCCTTCTCTTCTTCTGTCTCTCTTTTCCTCCCTTTATCCCTTCCCCCAGTGCAGGGTAGCAAACCGGACGTGCGTCTGGTTAACCTCCTTGCCTTTCCTTGCATCTCTCTCTCTCCGCAGTATGGAATCATTACCCATAAAATCCTACATGTATTCCTAATCTCCTTTAATCTAACACCCTCAAACGCGAAGTTCGAAGCACGTATCTCTTAAATGTGGAAAGCAGAAGCTGCAACAAAAGACACTTCGATGAATCTCAGGTCGTGATCAACACCGGGATCGCATGTTTCAGCTTCGCCAGTTAACCGGATTGCTTGGACGGTGGTCTTTCAATTATTTTGCGTTCTCTTATAGAACAGATGCGCGGCAAGTAATTCTCCAGCACGCGTGGTCATTACCGAGTATTTGCTCTTCACTTTTTTTTCTGCCGGTCGTGTTCCGGGCAAGCCATACGCAGAAGCGAAGCTTGTTTGGCGGAAAACGAGTGTACCGAGCCATGAGCGTCCGCGAGGCAAATGATCCCGCGCGTTAGTGCTCGCATCCGCCGAGGTTTGAATGTGGCGGTCGCCGCTCGTTCTCCCGGTGGGCCCCCCATTCACGCTCTGTTGAATCATTCCTGGCCACCGTTCGGGCGTCACGGTGAAACGTGCCGAGACCATTTGTCTCCGACCGCAACGACGACTTTGTGCGTTAGTGGCTCGGATTGTAGCGCGATGTCTGTGACCATCGCGCTGGCGTACGTTATGGCAGACCACGTGTTCAGAAAACGTGACACAGTAGCTGACCGAGATCAAAACAGTGGAGCCGACAATTTGGGCTATCATATTGGTTTTATGCTCAAGTGAATGATTATACAAAGTGCGTTCGGTGGATGCCCCCGTATGTTAGAAATAAAATCACCGCCCAAGCACTCCATAGAGACGGCTAACCAGCGAAGCCGAAACGTGCGGCACCAGAGTTTATCACTGGAATACTCCCGGGGTTCATTCAAGTTTTCTCAATTATAGGGTGCATCTGTCCAGAAATCTTGATTGGTTCCCGCTGCCCGTGTGTTGCCGTGTTAATTTTTAATAGAACCAGTGGTTTATAGAAGGGATTTGTCCAATATTTTTGGCACATATACCCAATATACCCTAGGACTCTTTGCGGACGCAGGACGGGCGAGCCTTGTTTTCGCCCAACCGATATAAACCTTCGCCGTGAAAACCCGCATAACGTGCCGTCGAGCAATATAATCTAATAACCAATATTTCTTATTCTACCATTTCCTACACTCACCAAATTACTAACGGCAGTAACTCATTTCGACAGCTTTCTCTCCGGACTTCCTCGGCAGGTTCCTAGGCCCGGGCCACAACTTTGCCAGAGATCTCAATAACGTTACCACTGCAACCACCTTCCAGTCGCGGATAAATATATCCCAAATCTATATATCCTATCCTATATCCTAAATCCGTTACCACATGCAGATACTCACTATTTCCCAAGGTAATGCATTAAGTCAGTGGTTCTCAAGCGGGGGTCTGCGAATGCCATGGGATCCGCGAAGCCGTTCTTGAAGGTCCGTGAAATCCATACTCGGAAGAAAAATGTGTTCTTTGGAGGCACACTACATCCCGTGACCGCGACCCCTTCCGAGTTTTGGTGTGCTTCACTGCATAACAACATTGCGCTGCGGTGGCTTCACATACTTTGGCGAAGCTAAGTTATGTATTCCCCTTTTCCATGAGATGGGTGCAAAGCTTTTGTTGCAGTTTTCTACGACATTTGCACGGGAGCATACTGTGTCTGGGCTTGAATATTTGAAGAACAAGCATAGACAGAAACAGGTTGAACGTGGCTGCAGAGCGCACAAGCTTACTGAGAAGCCGTTGAAATTGAATTGGCGTGGCACATTTAGTTTGACCAATCTTTACCAGGGAGAAATCAAAAGCACCTGTAAGCCTGCGTGTCGTGTTAACTTATGACCTCCCTACCCCTTTTTTCTTACTGCAAAGGGGCGCCTGATCACTCCCACATGTCCAAAAGGGGTCCTTGACATATCCGTGGCTGAGAAAACCACTGCCTTAAGTTTTATAATGGCGGACCAGGCTTCCTGCAGGATATAATGAGCCACAGTGTGGCAGACACGCAATTCGGTTCATAATATTAATAATAATAATAATAATAATAATAATAATAATAATAATAATAATAATAATAATAATAATAATAATAGATTGTCTAAATCATTTTTTGTAAGAGAACCACGATATGGTTATGAGGGATGCCATTGTAGAGGGCTCCGGAAATTTTGACTCTCTGGTGTTCGTTAACGCGCACCTGACATCGAACATTACACGGGTCCACTAGCATTTCGCCTCCATCTAAATGCGACCGCCGCCGCCTGGATCAAACCCAGGACCTTCGGATCTACAGCCGAGCACCGTAACCGCCAACATCCCCGCGGCCGAACACACACGCAATTTGAGGGTCTCAGTTCATTCTAATGTTTATCCCGCCTCCACTGAAACTTTCTGCAACTCACGTGTCTTGTACTGCCTCCAATATGGACCCACCTTTTCCCGACAGGCGATGACCATTAATTGCGGAATCGTATGAAGCCATGTAGTGACGTCTTCATCTGACGTCACGATTACGTGACGATGGCTTCGCATACTTTGGCGGTCTGTGACGACGCCAAGATGGCGTCACATGATGACGTTACGGTGTGACGTGATCCATCTCTCGGAGACAATGTGACGTGAGTTTTTTGACGGGGTTCGCGAAAGACACGCTAAGTCTCGCAAAACCCCTCGCTGGATCTCGCGGGCAAGAGCGCCAAGATAGACTGAGTTCCAATTCTGGTCACCATCTTAGACAGTCTACGCTTGGCAGCTCATAAGATGGTATCGAGCCTCAGCACTCTGTGAAATGGAACGCGTCTGGATGACGACTGTGCGACATGACGCCAGCTCGTGTCGATACGAGGATGCTAAGGAAAACAAATATAGTTGTCATGTCAGTCAGTCAGTCAAGAACTTCAATGAAAGGTCCTGTTCTTAACCTTTTTCATGTTCAAGTGTATGAAAAATTGAACGTAACTTACATTGAGCGCGTGGAAAAGCGTCTGCTTGTGCGCAGACGACCATGGCGGTGAAATGAGTATTTCGCAGAGCCACCATCTCGTTTGGACAACACAGTAGACTGTATTGTTATTTTGTCTTCCATATCGTCTTCTTGAAGCTGTCTAATTTGTGGCAACGAGAGAATTAGAAATCGAATTAAGTAGGCCGCTGTTCACATAGCAGTCTATTTAGCCGCCTACAGCGAGTATTGGAACACACCCAGAGCTACTTAAGGCTTTTGCTTTGAAAAACCATCTGTCGAACGCACGCCAGCAAACAGGACGGAAGGCGTTCCACATATTGCAATGGAAGATTGTGTGCGACAACGAAAAGCCTAGATAGAGAGAGAGAGAGAAAAAGGGTGCTACAGAGAATATATCGCGCGTCGGAATTCAGCTCGGATGTCTTGGGGGAAACGGGAGTCACCCCAATGATCCCAGTCACGTACGCAGCGTCAAGTGTACGAGCACTTGGCTCGAGTACGTCATTCACGGAGAACCGAGAAGAGGCGGCAGACAGGCAATATCCTCGTTGAAGGGCCGTATAACGCAGACACGTCAACTATACTCGAAGCTTTATGGTAACGCAGTCGGAAGGCACAAAAGAACTGCCCCGCTAAATTATAGCCGTTTTATTTGGTTAGCTTGGAACGTTTATGGTTTAACTAGAACACCCATAGAGAATTAAACACAGGAATATATTGTGTAGAAGAACTTGACCGTAATATCCCGTCATTTTTGCTGATGATGTTGGACTTGTTCCATTCCTTCATACTGTTCTCTTTTCTGTTATGTTTTATTATGTAAACTATAATGGGAGGGGAGGTAATTCGGGGGAGGGGGGCTGAGGAAGTTCGGGGGAGGGGGGGTGAGGCCTGTTGTCATGCGTTTCAGTTTTTTTCCTGCGTAACAAAAAAAATAAAGAACGTGGCTGATCCCTTTGTCATAGGAATCGGTACAACACGACAGTGAAACAAGTCTTCGCATAGGTAGTTGAGCATTTATTCACCATTGTTTGCCACAAGGGTGAAGGAATGAAGTGCTATAGCAACAAATTGTAATGTCCCGCGAAGAACGGCAAGTAGCTCGAAACTTACAGCGGGCTCCTCAAGCAGAAAGGGCGCACGAAAAGAACATACGCAGGACGAGCGCGGACTAACAACTATTCAGCTCGACACTTAAAGCACTCTGCTCAAACACAAAGGAGGACGCACGAAACGAACGCACAAGTATGCAGAGGACGAGCGCGAACTAACAACTGTCGCAATTGTTACTTCTTTGTGTGTGAGCAGCGCGCTCCTTTCGTAAACACGGTTGCTGCAGCGAGCGAAGTGACCTTCGTGCTCTCTGTAACTTCAACGCAAACTTGCGGTGAAAGCACAAGACGTACAAACCACCCCCATCACTAGATAAGCGCGCGCGCACGAGCGACCACGCCCCGTAGAGGCACGCGGGCACCGCAAAGCGCGGGGCGATGACCTTTAAATCTCGCTAGTGATCTCGCTAGTGATAACAAGAACACGCTGAAGACACCCAGCTCTCAGTAACCGCCAACACGGTGAATGGTTTATATAAATAGCTCGCCGTTAGTAAGGTGAAGAATGTAAGCTATGTGGCCGAGCCGATTCGCGCCACGCGCTGCGTAACGAGGGGTCGTAGGTGTGACTCCCGGCGACGGACCTTTTTCTCCTAGTATTTATTTTGCCATCTGTTAGGGTATATTTTACAACGTCATATCCGTGATGGAACTATGTCATTTAAGCCGTGATGGACCCCGGCATAAAAATTTTCGTGTTAATAAAATAAAATAAATTGCACTTCATTTTAATAAGTGTTATACATGGCACTGGATTTCCGAGCTACACAATGTTACGGAAGTTTGGAAACTCCGACCTCACAGAAAAGCGGTGCTCTTTCTTATTTTTTTGATACATTCCGTAACTCAATAAACTGAAGCATGAACTCTGTCTACCCATCTGTCTTGCTTGTCTTCATTTCGCAATTTTTCAACCCATTAAATCACCATGGTGTCAGCTAATTTAGGGGCTATAACTTTTGAAAATATTTTTTCAAGAAAATAAAATAAGGGGTCATTGACAGATACGTATATTTAGAACCGCGAGAGAAACGAGCAGATGTGTTGCGCATCTCAATAATGTTTCCTTAATTATACGTCAAGTCATGGCTCATAAAATCGCCTGACTCCCCATCTCTCGGTTGAATCATCGTTTACTTCGAAGTTTTATTGAAGGTGCCACTTAGCTGAAGCTTCGATACGAAACACGCCGGTTTCGAAATGACTCGGTTCCTCCAAGTCAATTTTCCTCGATGACACTGCTAAATCTGGGCATGATGTTCGGTTTGACTGAGTCACGAAAGACTGCGCAATATTTTGCCGAAGAAACTGTCTCCACAGCGCTCACACGCATAACGTCATTCGAAGTATTAAAGGGACACTAAAGCGAAACAGTAGCCTATATTTTGGTTTAGATTGACAAACTTCACTCTGAGAACTCTAATGCCACATGTTTCACTATCATACGTTCATTATTAGCGGAGAAAATCCAAGGTTGTAGTTTTATTTTTAAATTTGGCACCGTTATCTGCGCGCGTGACGTCAGAAATTTCAAATGTATTTTTCGTATTTTCGCGACATTGGCTCGATAAAATTTTCTGAAACTTCGTATGCTAGGTCTATGGCAGCCACAGATGACAATGCATCTCAATTTTACCTATTAGAAGCTACGTAGGACTCAGTAGACGCCTTCAGAATCTATGACGTCACGGTGTTTGGCGCGGGAATCTCAAGGTGGCGCCTCCACCCGCATTTTCTTCTCACGTGTTTTCTCGCTTACCAAGCGTCGTGTCGCGGTAAGAGTGGCGTTTTCGGGATTGTCAAATTGTACTTAACTAATACGCGAAAAATCGTTCTGCCCTTTAGTGTCCCTTTAAATAATAAAAAAAATATTTAAAAACCCGGCATGAACGTGAAATACTGCGGGTACATTTATTAGGCGTATCGAAAGTCGAAAAAAATCATCCTCGAGTTTCTCTTCAAGTTTGAGATGAATGCACCAGAACAAGTTTTCATCTTCCAAATCCTCGAATCTGCTTTTTCAAGTTTGACCAGATATACGTCACGAGCCACACTCCGTCATGAATTTGCCGCATGTTTTTTGGTAAGTCTGACGAAGGTGCAGTTAAAGCTTACTGCACAGATTACGCCTATATAGGTGTGGTGTTCACTCGTCGCTACCTGCGCCTTATCGGCCGTGCGGACAGTCCTAATTGCGAGGTATGTGGCACTCCGCAGACTACTGAACAACTCTTGTGCGTCTGCCCGCGTATATCACGCAAAGAAATTCGATGGGAACCTTTTTGTTGAATTATGTCAAGCAACAAGTATCGGAAAGAGTTCCTTTGGGACCTACACGTCGTCATCAGCGCAATATTTTCCAAACTCTGAACAAGCTTTTTGCGCGAGACAGTACTCGAAAAAAAGACTGTAAATAGCTTTTGGGCATTCAAGGTGTCGATCTGTCACCACCTTCATCCTCATCATCACCAACACCTTCTCTCTCCTCTCTATTCCACCAACTTCCCTTTCCTAACGCTGAGTAGCAGGTCAGAAAATTGATTCAGGCCAACCTCGTAGTTTTTCTGTCATAATAAACCTCTCTCACTCTCTTAATCAGGTCCCGCTTATAGTGCTAGATATAGCCAGGAAACCAGACATTTTTCGTCTGGTTTCCTAGATATAGCCAGCATTTAACGAAGACCTGATTAAGACTAGCCAAAGGGGGATCTACCGCAATGTAACTACATCTCATTTTCATTTTGTAATGCTAACTGAATTAGGCTGTATTGTGATATAGTACAGCGTTCCAGCGTTTAGCGAATTTATTAAGTGTGACGTCCATAGTAAATAACGGCTCATGTTGAACGCTCTTGGGTTAAGTTCCACCGACTTCCGCTGCCACCACCAGGCACCAGCACAAGATCAGCCGTCGTTAACTGCCTAATTCAAGGATCTCTAATCATTTATAGCCGTCAAATAGAGATTAATTCTAGTCACTTGAAGTGAGCTGCCGTGCGCGTAGAGCACAACACCCAAAGTGCGCCTGCTGAACCAGCAACATCGAAAAGCGCACTTTCGACTGCTGACCCGAAGGTCGCGTGTTCGATCCAGTCCACGGCGGTCGCATTTCGATGGAGGTGAAATGGTACAGGCCCGTGTATTGTGAGATGTTAGTGCACATTAAAGAACACCGAATGGTGGAAATTTCCGGAGCCATCCCGAAGTCTATAGCACTAATCTATGTCAGTACTGTACTACCAGAGCCACTCTTCACCATATCATATGGCCATGTCCAGCAGTAATAAGCAATACTCGGGTCGCGGCCTCCAATGAAGACCTTCGGGCGCGTTGGCGGACTGCGCTGCTCAGTTCGGGCCTGGACAAGCAACTCTGGGCGATCCAGCAGGCCGAGGAAGCTGCCGGGATACACGGTCTCTCCGTTAGCTCCTAGGTGGGAGCCCAGCCAAGCAATATGCCGCAAATTAATAAAGTTTTCCTCTCTCTCCACTACGGGCTGCGTCATAATCGTATAGGAGTTTCGGCGCATGAAACTCCAGATATTATTATTATTATTATTATTATTATTATTATTATTATTATTATTATTATTATTATTATTATTATTATTATTATTATTATTATTATTAAACGCGCACGTCGCGGCCAGGAATCCAACTGCAGACTTCTTGGCCTATGCCGTATTCCAAGTACAGCGTTCCTTGTTACCTTGGGCAAATGCAATTTCGGTCATAACTTGAGTATCAAGCTATTCATACGACATTCGAGATGTTCAGCATTCCGCCAGCAACGTTAGCCTCTAAAGAACATCACGGGGCAAATTTTTGTGATGAGCCACGTTCACTCGTTTCCTGTCCGGAAATTGACTTCCTGATATCGCTTCCGCTTTAAGAAAAAGCGAGAGTGCGCTTTTCGATACGATCATGAAGATTAGGCAGAACACTAATCTCTACGGGCGTACTCTAAGCATCATTCAATCCTTTCTTTCGTTTTCGCTTCTGCTTCATCACGAAGCTGCTGCACTCGCCTAATGCCGACGTACACTTATAACCTGCCTCCGTTCTTTCGCGACGTCCATTTTTTCCCGCCCATACCGGTGGTGCGCGCGGCCATATTTCCTACTTGATATTGTCAGATTTATTGCGGCTCTTCTTCTTCGTGGGTCACACAGAGAACGTAAACCGATCCGCAGTTCCTGAGTGCAGGAAGTGGGGTGTCATCCATTTCTCTTTACGAACGGCGAAAGGAGACACTCTGCTTTTAAGCCTCGTCAGAGTAGTGTACCCGGCAGTGTTGTTGCTTTTCCTTTTCTATATCACGTGTTCTTCTCTTCATCATCTCCCTAGATTTGATGGAGTGAGCACCTTTTTCTCCCGAAATAGGAAGGAACTGGACGTCCGCCGGAAATGCGAAATAATGCAGCGGTTCCAGCTTGTTTTTTTCTACGTCTATCTGATATTTAAAAAAAAATTAAAAATAAGCATGAAAGATGGAGCGATACATTTTTGTCATGCTTCTGTGAAGCTTCCGCTACCGCGGTCCCTCCTATAATGCAGGCCTCGCAGAAGCGAGCTAGGCCTACGATTCCGCTACTGCCGGCCCCTCCCACATTGCAAGGCCTCACGGAAGCGAGCTTAAGCCTGCGAGCATGTGGGAAGCCGCTGAAAACTGGAAAAATATGAAAAGACACGAAAAAGAAAAAAAATGCAGTGTACTCAGGGGAACCAAGCAAACGACAACTCTCGGTCCAATGCAGAAAGTCTTCATCACTGCCGGTTGAAACAGCGAGAATTAGTGCTTACGGAACAAAATCCGCCTTACTTCCCCTGCGATATCGTTAACTAATCCTACTGAACATTCTACAACAGCAGTGCAATACTCGCGAATTGGGACGTTCAATGTATCGTTGGTAGCGGTGAACTGTCCAGGTTTAAGAGCTCTTCTTTTTTTGACATTTAGAGTCCAACCTCTAGGTACTACCGAGCTTGGTTTCACGTAGCGAAATCTTGTTCAAGCGGATTTAACCAATTGAGGTAGCAGTGAATGTGGGCATTGACATTGGTTCACCGCAAGAATTTTTTGTTGTCAGCGTTTAGAGCCTCTTCGCGAACGACACACATTTCTGCGTCGACGCCCTTAGCGCCAGGAGCTATACTCTATTATCGCCTCGCATAGACGTAGAGTATATAACGGATTCCAAGAAGGATCAGTCTGATGAGAAATAAACAGCAGAACAGCCACTCTGACTTCGAATCGAATTAAATTGATATCGTTCTGTTTAGAGTTCTTCAAGCAACACCGACTGCAGCGCGGGCGCTTCGGCACGGTACCAGAAAACACAGCTTCCTCCGGAACTTGTAAGCTTGTTTAGATGCAATAGTACAGGAAAAGGCAAAACTGTCTGCGGGATCCGCACCTTCTGCCTCACGTGTAATGTACTGTATTGCTATGAACGATTTGACGATGTAGCATTTGTCGTTTGTAGCAAAAGGTAGTTCATGATTTTTTTTTATTTATTTGCCGTTGTAGCTCAATAACAGTCGCTTTTGTTTAAAGACGGACGCCTACCAACACCTTTGAATGGGTATGACAGGGGTCTCAAGCTCGCCTCAGCTAGCGTCCCGCAGGGACGAAATTCAGTTTCCCGAAGGTATGGTGATGAAGATTAGAGCACAGGCGGGAGGGAGGGGGGGGGGGGGGGGGGAATGAACAAAATGTCACCTAACGTTACCGTTTGACCAGTCTTTCCCGTAACTTACTTTATATATGCGTCACTTCTGAAGTTCATTCGCTTATATGTGGATATGACGTCAGATTTCGAGAACCATACCGATACTGTTCTTTAAGGTAATAAACTGACCTGACCTGACCTTCAATCACTGAAATATGAAAATCTGGACGCCAATTCTGAAATACGGAGTTTTTGTTCTACCGTTAGGTTTTAACACATGGTGACCGAATGGTGTGCCTCAAGACCAAAAAAAAATAATAATAATAATGTTTGTGACCAGTCACGGCTGTGTAGGCCACGAACATACTTATGACGAAGACGAAAAAAGACGAAGGCAGTCATGTGCGGTCCTCGGGCCGCTAGCGAAAAATACGCGGCCTTCATGCGGCCCGCGGGCAACGTGTTGGAGACCCCTGGGGTATACGTACCATAAGAAATAAATAAATAAATAAATTGATTGATTGATTGATTGATTGATTGATTGATTGATTGATTGATTGATTGATTGATTGATTGATTGATTGATTGATTGATTGATTGATTGATTGATTGATTGACGATGAAACGCTTCCAATTGTCTTTAACACTTTGATAATTATCATCATAATAAGTCTACCAAAAGCGCGTAACACATTGTGCGAATTCGGACAGTTTGAGACGCATGCTACGGAGAAGGCTCCGCCCAGACGTGGCCGTACACACTCGAAATCATCTTACTTTTGCCAAGAAGTGAAAGACAGACGTTCGCGCACAACGCTTGCTTCCGGATTAACTTTCATCGCTTTTACGCTCGTTAACATGCACTAACTCGAAATAACGTTTAGAAGTGCTTCCACTGGGGCTAGTTGGTATGGCATTGTGAAGTCCTTGTCCGTTTCGTGTTCGTGAAGCGCAAGGTCCTTGTCCGTTTCGTGTTCCTGTGTCATTTTGTCTCGTTTCATCTATGCAGCGCATCGTTTCACTTCACACTAACTCGAAATACACGATAGCTTTTTTTTTTTTTGCATGCTTTGTCACCATGGAAAAGCGGCCACCATCTATGGCCAGGAGTCGAACACGCGACTTCATAATCGGCTGTGAAGCGTCCGTATCTAACTTATGCCAAATACCAAAGCTGATCCGTCGATTCAGAATATCTAAGACGGGAAGCCTATGTACACAAACAGACGAAAAGCAGATTTCCCGAATTTCCCGATATATTCTGATCACAGAATTCAAACAAGAGAAGCGCATACGGAATCTAATACAATACAACGCTTCTCATTCGCTCGCTGCGACAGCTACTGCGCAACAGCGCAGCTTCGAACAATGCCAAATGAAACAGCGCGTGCGATCGCGGAACTCGCCGCAGTATCTCGCTAGTACGGTATGACGGAAAGCTCTACCTTATACTTCAGTAGGCGTAAGATCGGTTCGGAAGTGGGCCGATATTGCGCCGGCCGACAAGCCGCCTGCGTGCGCGCGCGGGACTCGCATGCAAATTGAGGTCTCCCGCGATACAAAGGGAGCTAGTGAATTTCAAGAGACCGGGGGGGGGATTGAGCAAGTAACGTTTTGCAAGTAATATTAGGTGGCTACGGAAATATGGGGAAAGCTAGATTTTGCTCGCACGGATATTAGACTGAAAAGAAAGTTGCCGTATGGCTGTGAAACAGAGAGACCAGCGCGTGTAATTTGAATTGCTAAAAAAATAAACTAAATGCATTATGCAATGTAGTGGATATCGAAATTGACTTAGCAAACAGCTTCTTTATGATTTTTTGTTCATATAAGCGACAAGCTGAAATTTTAAAGAATAAAGTCAGCAATACGTGAATCGATTAAACATCGCCGCCGCCGTGCATGCCGCCCCACTTGTTGGACCAACCCAGTGTGCGGTATTGTCTAATCCGACGCGCTGATTTGATCCAGCACGAGAGAGGAAGGTCTACGAAGGCCTTACTCATTTATTGATTGATTTTAGAAGGTGCGATTGTGGGATAGTTTATTTCGCACCACCAAAGGCGTAAGTTAGCGCTGAAATTTGCCGCGCGCTATTAATGCACGCGCATAAAAGCAACGCAGTAAGAGGCAGCACAAGTGGATACGACAAGCGCGAACGACTCTTTATATTACGCAGACTGGCGTTAATCTGTGATTTATATAGGAAGGTAATATTAAAAGTCAAGTTGTTACAGTTATTATAAAACGAAGTTTTGCGGTCTCTTCTTTTTTTTTTTCTCTGAGCATTATTGGAGGCCATAATACAAAACTTCAGTTTGGTGTACGTTTCTCAAAAAAGAAAGTAACAATTGCCCCTGGAAACCCAGAATTTTCAGCATAAGACCTTTCTGTTCGCCACTGTTTTGAGCAGTACAAAGATAGAGCAGGTTACACACAAAGCCGCACGTGATTTTTTTTTTTTTTTGTAGCACAAATAACGCGATAATGGTGCACGTAGAAACGCGTGCTAAGCGTTTCGTTTTGCCCCTCGCAAGATGGCCGCAGGCTGGTTTGACCGGCTTCACTCGCTGCCATGGCCTTGTATACAGAAAGTTGCTTTAACGTTGTGACAACATTTGGTGCTACTAGGGAGGGACCCGCCACTACAGAAGTTTTAACGCGATAGCGTTAAAGAGCTCGTTTCGCAGAAATTCTGGTGTCGGCGGCGGCGTCCTTAGTTGTGAGCGAAAAGGCGGCGTTGACCGTGAGCGAAAATTCTAGGTAGATTAAAAAAAAAGATATGAGCCGGAGGGCTTCCGCACTTTCGCTTTCCTTGCGGTATGGTTCAGGTCTCCACCGAGAAGCGAAGACAGGCTAGCAATTCGTAAGGCGATAGCGTGTGCGTGCGTGCCTGTGTGTGCGTGTGTGCGTGAGTGTGCGTCCGTGTGTGTGTGTGTGCGCGCTGCGCTAATATCGCCATCGCGTTCAACCGTTAAAAGATGAAGCTTAAGGGACCCCCAAGTTTTATTACAAGCTTCTTGGTGCTAGCGCAACGTCCGTTTCATTAACAGAGGAAAAAGTATCATTCATTCAAAGGCATGTGGTTAGAACACGCTGAGACACGTGGCTGACTAGACGAGAACACGTGACTGTCGGATGAGGACCCCTGAAGTGTTATTCCCGTATGTGTGATATTAGTTTTTCTCCTTCCTTCGCGTATATATTCGGCATGATTTCGTAAAATAACCAAGTGTTAGGTCGCGCTTGTCTTGAGCACTAGTGCTCCTGCCTGGATAGTGTTCTTTGCTTTTTTTTTTTCTGTGTGTCGCAGCCACAATCGTTGTGAAGGCACACCCAGCGCACATCGCGCAAGGTCTTCTCTTTCGTTCGTAATTTTTTTTTTTTTTTGTGCGCAATCATACTCGGTTAATCAATTTCCAACTTAGCCAGAATGCTGCTGAGATCAAAACAACTCTGCGCATATCCTTGGCACCGACAAACGTCTCAAAGCCAGCATGTTCACATGTCAGTGCTACTGTATATACTACGTTTAAGTAGCATATATGGTAACTGCATATTCGTGTATACGACTGTATAATGCCACGCGCGATTCTTTTACTGTACTCGGTTTCCGCCCACAAAGCCTATCAGCAGTACTCGGCGCAGACCGCGCCTTAATGTTCCAGAAGCTTCTCGGTTGTAGTAGATCGTTTTGTTAAGATTGCACACACGACGCTAACACTCAAGATTATTCCAGAGCTTGCGCGACGACTAGTGATAAGGCTAGAATGTTCGACGCGTGATTTATAAAAGCCGGCGCGTTCCAACGAAGTTCAGTTGATCGACGGCCGACGCTCTGTTCGCCGCTATCAGTGCCAGCGTGTATTGCTGTAATCTTACTTTCCGTTTACCGGCCACAAGTTCGGCCTAATAAACAGTTTCATCCCGGACACGTCGCCTGCTGCCTTCGTCGACGTCACGACCACGTGACAATATTAATGTACATGCTACATAAAGATAGCGTATACAGTAATTATATCGTCTTTTATTGTTCGGACCTAGGGAACCTACATGACCGGCCGTTTTAGGGTGATGTCAGCCTTTGACCCACTACATGCCGCCAACGCACCGCCGCCCGCCAAAACACAATGTTGCCAGACAGCGGCGCAGCGCTATCGTGCCATCTTGGTGCCCGCACTGCGTCTACGCCCGGTTCCGTTTAATCATCGACAATGCGGCGCCGAACGTAGCGATAGCGTGTTAAACGCTGCCGGTGAAGCCTGAGAATGTCTAATTGCTGCGTACCGCTGTGCACTAACCACAACAGAAAGGGCTTGCGAATGTTCCGCTTCCAGCGAGCCCGGGCCGACGGCTACTCTGGCTCGCTCAAATAAATCGAGACGGCTGGGAGCCCACCAGTGCGTCTCGTATTTGCTCTGTGAGTACTGCGCATTTCGTTCACTGTTTTTCGCTGCAGGACATGTTATATGTGTTTCACGGTGTTCGCGATTACATAGATAACCGAAGTTGTCGTTGCTGCGTTCACGCATTGCGAGTAGGCAGCCTACATACGGGACGCGTCCGCGCGTCCACACGGAGACGCGCTCGCTGGTTGTGAGCTGCTGCCTCGCTTGCGTGAGCTCGCGTCAGCGCCGCTCAGCGTTACGTCGCAAGAGCTCCGGGGAGCGGCGGTTGGGACCAAAATGGCGGCGCACAGAAAACTATGCTAGATTTGGTGGAAGCTGGCAACAGCGTGCCCCATTACCCGCTGGTTTTGGCTGAGTTTCTTGAAGGCACTTTTTGAAGATGTCTCCACCCTAAAACGGCCTGTCATCTAGGCTCCCTATTCGGACCATTTGTCCAGCGCCATCTGTCATGCTGTGTCAACGTCAACCGTCTTTGTAATCGCGCAAATTTTCTCGCACCCGGCGATTCTGAATGACAAGGAGAAATGTCATTAGTTGAGTAGAATCGCCTCGTTTCTTGGTTCTGAAATTACTTTGAATTAAGCTTTAAAAAAAACTTTGGCATTCGTCCATTACAGAAAAAAAAATTATTTCTTAAAGCCGCTCTGTCATGTCTTTGAGCCTCACGGAATTTGCTATCGTCACCAAGCATCGCAGGCTGCCAGGAAATTGTGGCCGTGGTCCGTGTTGACAATGAAAAAAGACTCCAACAATGGGCGAGTAACGCCGTGAAACGTCACGAGGAACTGCACGAAAAAGGGAATCCTCCATAAGTGGTATCCTTCATTATAGTTAACTCCTCTTTTACACGAATCCAGCTCCAAAAGGTAAGAAAGCGCCGACACACACGAATCAAGGATGGAATTCATAAACGAAAGGAAATAAATGGAATGCAACGCGCATTCCAAATTTGCTTTCGCTCCACCAAGAAGTATGACACACTGGGAAATATACAAAGACCCTAATGAATTAAGGCGCGAAAAGAGCGCGCGCATTCGTTGAGAGCGAGTCGCGCTAAAAGCCGGAGGGAAAATTTTCTCGGTTTCCGCAAAACCTTCCAGTCCGTTCTCGCTGCCTCGAAGGCGACGTTGAAGAGTGGCTTCTCCGCAAAAGCGTAATAGGTTTCTCTTTTTCCCCACAAAACTCGCTTTCCGCGACACGCACACGAGGAAGGACTGCTCCATCCCTAAAACTCCGCAGCCCCCCCCTCCCTTTTCCCCCAAAGATTCACGCCCGTAGCCTCAGCCACTCTCGAGTGGGACTTGTATCCTTTTCTATTGGAGTGTTTCGTTCTTGGCGCTGAGTGCGTCGTCGGTGCGTAAATTCACTAAGCGAGAACGCGCGAATCTGGCATGGCGGGCGCCGTGGCGGCGTGTCGCGACTCGGCGACCTCGCCTGCAGTCAAGAGACTCGGAGGGTTAAATAAGGAAAACTGAAGCGCCAACATTTAGAAGAATATATATATATATATATATATATATATATATATATATATATATATATATATATATATATATATATATATATATATATATATATATATATACGAGTATAGCGAAAGAGACCAGTCAGAGATGGAGGCCAACGCGTGAAAAAGGTCGCCACTCTCTCTCTCTTTCTCTCTGAAAAACGCCGTGAAAGGCGTTCACTTGGCACTCCCCACGGGAAGCATGGGAAGCGGGAAACAGTGAACGCTCTTCCCTACACTTCGTGATGTGGCTAGGGAGGGGGAAGGGTAGGGTGCGGGAGAGCTAGGACTGTACACAGGGTAAAGGCTGGGAAGGAGAAAACCGCGCCGCCTCCGAGCGCGTGCGCAATGCCGTCGCGCTTGACGCACCTCGTGCGTTGCGTCTTGCTGTTCCTTTTGGAGAAAAGCTTTGACGACGACGAGGTTTCCGTGCCTGGCTCTTTTCATTCTCGCTCGAGTGACTGCCGGCGGCGGTGGCGGCGGCCCCTCGCGCACGACGCCGACGGGACGCCGCGACCTCAATATACGTCGCGCCCTGCGCTCACCCTAAAGCCGTGCAGTATTGTCGAGCCCGTGTGCACGGCCTCGGACTAGCGTTGCGCATCGACTCGCGTACTCGTGACTACATTGGCGGCGTAGACGTGTACATTGCGGCGCCTAGCATTTAAGAAGCGCTCACACAACTCGTATCGTTGCTCTACATAAAAGCACTGGTGTTGAGAACACTGTGAGTATCATGGTGCCTCAGAACACATATAAAAGATTTGTAGCACCAACTGCATTAAAAAACCACTGTCTGTTTCTGTATCGAGGAGGCGGCTTCACAGTGACGTGTCAACGCCGTCTGACGTAGACTCACTCATGAGTCGACTCACACAGACTCACCCCACAGTAAGCTCGACCTTTCGAGTCTGAGTCGGATTGAGCCCGGTTGAGGAAAATATTGGTAAGTCTGAGTCTGAGTGAGCCCTAAGGGCGAAATACATCGGTTGAGTGAATCTGAGGGTGATCCACTTCTTTTGCCGCCCTATGGACGTGTGTCTATGTCACGTGGGAAAAGCAAATCATGACATACTAGCGTCAGTTGTGCCATCTGCTGTCATTTTCGCGTGGTGCACGTAAAATATCAGGAGTGAATTGTCCTCTAGCGGCTCCGACAGCGGTTTTAGTCGCATGCAGGATGCAGGAATTCTCGAACTCGGCGAACTGCATTGGCTCGTCGCGATGACCACTGCGGTGGGACTGGCTTAAAGGTCAAAGTAAAATATTGCATACGTGTTCCCTGGCTCTGGGGTGCAGAGAGCGTTCACATTGCATGCCTAGTAAACGAAATACCTTTTTGCGACGCCTCAAAATCACGTGAGCACTCCTTTAAGAGTGAGCTTTGATATCAGGCTTAGCTTGTTCGAGGGCCTGTCACCAGACCACACTTGCAAATATTCGATAAATCGCTGATAGCTGTAAGGTTCCGCATGGGGAGCGTTTTCGCCCAAAGCATTTTTTTTTTCAAATCAGTTCATTATAGGACGCGCTAGAAGAAATTGAATAGTCCGTTACCACGCCACCTGGAAGGCCAACCTCACTGCCAAAGGGAGGGTACTGTTTCTTTGCCTAGGCTACTGTTTGATCCTGAATTGCGCACTGAAAATATTCTTACCTACCACCGCGCATGAAACCACTTTCATGATCACTTTTAGCCAAACAGGGTGTCCTTTATTGTGGTTGTAATGGTTTACGCACTAGTAGGAAACCCTAATGCATGTAAAGGGTCCAAGTGTGGTACAGCAGGTGTACCGACAGTCAGTAGTTGTGGGCATGCGTTTTAGACGAGACTGATCGGGATATCACGATCAGACTACAAAGCATTGCAGAATGTTATCCGGAACAGCGCCCACGCGTACACCTTAATCTCGGAAAGGAGAACGGAAATATAGACAAACGAGAGAAAGAGAGAGAGAAAGAGAGATAAAGAGAGCGAAAGAGCAACGTAGTCACCAGCACGTGTGCGGACGATACTGAATGTTATAAGAAGAACTACGTAATACCAGTTTCAAATGTGGTAACCAATACCAAGCTGGAAGTAACAACAACACGACGCATGTCATGGACAGAAATAGCAACACGACTCATGTCATGGACAGAAATATACACGCTCATTGATTGTGCATTATTTTCGGTGTCCAACAGCGCGTTGCACGCGGACAAATTCTTAGACCCAAAGAGAAGACGACAGCCATCTTACTGACTGTGCAGCGCTCACAAAATAGAAAGCATACCAACTACCTCAGTTTTCTATTCTAAGGCAGCCATCGACCGTGTCTTCTTTTCTGCATGCCTAATGTTTTGAAAATTTGTCGCTAGATCTGTGTCAAGTTGTTCTCTCGCTCTGCGTACACAGTGTAGAATGACGCTGCCACTGCTTTAAATCATCTATGACATGCTCCCATTTTCTCAACGGCTGTCTGCACGAATTCCCGACGCAGCGACGCAACTACGAGGCTTGCGAATGCTCTACATTAAGTGCACAAGTGATACAGTTAACCGCATCGCAGTGGAGTTGCCGCTTCGTAGTTTTCACATAATGCGGTGCCCTGACTCCCTCCTCTTTCCGAAACCGTCGCGTACAATGGTTTCTAGCGCGGGGGTGGTATAAGAAAACAGTCGCAACCCTCTTTATTGATTACTGCTAAAACGGGACGTAATGCACTTTCGTGTAGCACTGCGTGTCTTGCTGCCGTCGCAACTGCCGTCCCAGAGGGGCAAACGAAGGACAAACAGAAGCCCGTGCATTCGTCACAGCCGGTTTTTTAGCTGCCGTATAATAGCGCCGACGCTCGTATCTTCGTACCGCTGAACGATTCGTGCATCGATTGATCGCTATTGCTTTTTTCAGGAGAACGTCTTGCGCGGTCTCTCGTTTTCTCGTTTCGACATCGGGGGGAACTGCATTTCCACGAATTGTAGACGTCTGGAAAAATCAGTCGATATAAAAAGCTTATGAAGAATGAAAGGGAAATCAGAAGCGTTCGATGGTGGTACGCGCAACGTAAACTTCTGTGCACGTAAAGACGCGGAACCAAAGTTAGATTAACTATGACGGACAGTGCGTTGGATACATCGCTATTCATTTAAGGTTAGGTTAGCTTAAGGTTAACCGAGCGCAAATCCTTGATAAACAGTCGGTGCTTTTTTTCCCGGATATCCGTACGTCGTGGGCAACGCATCTGCCTCCACGTTTTGAGAGAAGCGCAGAACACTTCTACATGTGAAGCCAGCAAAACGCACTTCTGAACAACAACAGCGGCTCTTCTAGAAACACTGCACGATATTATTATGCGGAGGGAAAAGCGAGCAAGATCGCTGCAGACGAGAGCATTTGAAACAAAATAACGAAACGAACGACGGCTGCCGTTTCCCAAGTGGCGGTTGCCTCGATTTAGTTGTTTTTTAATTCTATATTCGTCTGTACGCTTTGTTTGGTGCTGTACGTCTAATCGCGTTTTTCTCTTTTTTTTTTTTTTTCTTTTTGTCGAAACAGCACAAGTGTCGCCCAAATCGCGACACTCTGCCAGCAAGGTGGCTACGCCCCGTTGCACGGCAGCTGACGCACTTCGCCCCGCCACCGCAGGCTGGTACCGACGGTGTCCCAAATTTCTGATTCGCTCCACATCTTCTTTTTTATTATTATTATTATTTCGACGTCGTCATCGTCACAGTGTAGCAGCTTTTGACGTCGTTGCAGCCACTCGGCTGCTCCGGAGGTGGTTGTCACTCCCCCCTTCCCCATCCGAGTCTACGTGCCCAAGGAGCTCACGTTTTTTTTTTCTTTAGCAAGAGGCAAATATGGAAGCGACAGGTCCCTTCCCGGATACCGTCACACGCAAACTAAGCGTGATACAAACCGAAACAAAACAAAAAATATTTGCCGGCAGAACAACACGGCACCAGCCTCCGAGCTGAAAGAAACAGCATTAGCCCCCCAGGGCAGACAGCAGTCAACTGGCAAAAAAAAGAAAAAAAGGAACAGGGGAAGACAAGGAGGAATGCAAAGGCAACAGCTGAAGAGTTGGCGCGTCGCAAAATAACACGCCGCGCGTGGCAAGGACGAAGGGGGGAGGGGGGGAAGAAGAGGCGCGAAAAACGAATAACCGCCACCTTCTCATCTGATTCCTCCACTTCGCTTTTTTGTTCTTCTTCTTGGCATTCGGTCCGGGTAGTGTCGAAGTCACAATGTAGACGAAGTAGTGTACCTCCTTCCTTCCGATCCTAATGCTGCTGACTCGGGAAGCAGACCGAGAGCTGCTTTTCGTCGCCACGAACGGCTTGCAGAGGCACTTCGCGCAGTCCACCGGCTGCTTGGCGCCCGCCGCTAGAATGCTGTTTCACTCTTAGAGAGACGCTTGTTCATGGCTTCACGGGAGATCTGGTTTTTCCTTTCCTCCCCATTTTTTTCTTTTCTGTGTTTACATTCCTATTCTTCTTTCTCCCGGCTCGCCGCAGCTGTCGCTTCAATCCCGAAACTACCGGCTCAGTGACAAAACAAAAAAGGGAAAAAAGGGAATCCTCGGGGCAGTCCAAGAAACCGGCGCTTCGCTTCGCTGCCACTGCCGCCAGAGAGGGAGTGAAGAGAGTAATTAGGGACGATTTACAATGGGGACAATCGCGCCCTTTTGTTTTTTCCCTTCCCTTCTCTAGGCTTCCCTATCTTCCCTACCTACCCTACGGGAAAGAGAAGTCGGTTTCTTTTTGAAGCTAAGCTATCTGCCGCTGCTGATTTAGGAATGAAAGCGAACAGCCACAAAGAAATCGGAGATGGGAAAAGGGAGCGAGAAAATGGGGAGAAGGGGAAGTCACATTCGCGAGGCGTTTTCGCTGGCCCGTCTCCCGGAAGAACAATGCGTAGGGAAGAGAAGTGCGGGCTAAGCGAATTGTCCTCGTCGGGGTCCTTTCGCTTCGAGCTCGGCTCAACAGAGAAACCTGCGGCCGAAAAATCTTTGTCCGTTGCCTTTGTATCTCATTTTCGATTGCGCGTTCGTCTCGATTTCTAGTATTTCAGGTTTAACGATCCGCTTGCATGTTCCGTTTCGACTTTTAGAAAGAAAAAAAGGCGAGGAATTACCTGTAATGGTCCGAACCCAAATCTCCTCGCTTAGTTTCGAAAATGCGCGATGTCATAAGTATAGGGAGGGGCAGATTACGCGCTAACGGAGCGATGTCACGTGTCGTCGAAATTGAGCCGCGAGCACCATAGAAAATGGTATCGGTAGGTGCTTACGGTGTCAGTCAGGAGGGGCCGGATTCATTACATCCTTGGTTCGTGTTCGTGTTGTTTGCCTCCACGCTAAGGCGTTGCTCGCTACGGCTTCGTGAAGCCATGAACAAAAACAGAGACACTATTTCGAAATACCCTTTCAAGAATGGCCAGCTTTGTCGTCATTTCAAGGGCTATCACGCCGTAAATGTACCGATGAAGTCAACGAAGACGCGTTCATCTAACAGCAATCCGAACAATGAAGCGTAATGGCCTGTTCGTCGAAATAGGCGTACTATAATGTACATACATAAAGAATTGTTACTCTCCGAAACATGCAATAGCCTTTTCGAAGACGTCGACAAGACGTTAGGTGTAGACCTACAGTGGGGACGTTATGTTTGTCTTTTATTAAGGTATTGCGGTTTGCCGGTCGAAAGGGTAAGCGGCATCTGCCAGGTATCTTCAACCTCTGAAGATTCATTTGTTTTGTTTTATTTTACCCTAATGGCTTTTTACCATTGTACAGTGAAGTGGCAAAAACAATACACAAGATAAAAGACCAGCCAGAACACTTATAAGATGCGGAAAAACTGCAAATGCGAAAAATCCAGGAATCTTAAACATGCAGGCATTTCAAAATACAAGTAATTGCGCTACACGTGCATCACATCGTACGGAGCCGGTAAAAACCTCGAGAAATCTATCATGGTTATTAATACTGGAGGCTTGTTGCACAGGTGATTCCAATCACAGCATGTTTTCGGAAGGGAAGAATGAGAAACTGCAGAGGTACTGCTTTTAGGAATATATACTTTGTTATGATGATCTAGGCAAGTATCAACAGTCTGCTAAAACCGAAAACAAAACTAGCAGGATAAGAGGAAAATGGTGATAATGACGATGATGAAAAAAGTTTTGCCCGCGAAAGCCCTTTTTTGCCACGACCAGGTCACAAGCGAATTAAGAAATTCGCACAAGTTTTAGAGGCGAAGCTAAATAGAGGGCGGACACAAATTATCAAATACAATTGCAAGTAACAATTCCGAGTGTTCTAACAAAAATTCGGCTATTGCTGGTAAAAAAAAATGTGCCTTTGGTAAATTGTTGGTTCTGTTGAACATTTTTAAGATGCATGTTAATGCGCCCTTCGCACTATTTCTTCCCTTCTTTTTTTTTCAAAATATCTTTGGCATCTCAATGTACTACTGTTATTTAAGTGTACTGACGTATGGGAAGGGTGTTCAAACTGTCTGCTGCCAAATACTGAAGAGGCAGAGGCCTTTGTCGACGCGATAAAACACCTTACTTTTACTCCTATATCCGAATATTTGTATTACTTTAAAGATGAATACTGTAATGAAGAAATGCATTAAAATGGAGCATTGTTGGACGTTAGTTTGTGCAAAGTATGTTTTCGCGCTTTTTTTTTCGGTGCTACTCATCATCATCATCATCATCATCATCATCATCATCATTATCATAATCAGCCTGACTACGTCCCTCGACGGCAAATGCCTCTCCCACGTTTCTCCAATTAACCCGGTCCCGTGCTTGATACAGCCACGTTATCGCCGTCTTAATCTCGTATGCCTGCCTAATTATCTGCCTCCTCATCACGCTTGCCCCCCTCTTGGAAACCAGCCTTTTCATCTCATTTAGCAGCGGTCAGTAAGGGTTACTACTGGTTTTACTAAGCAGTTACTAAGATTATTAAGAATCAATAGGGTTTTGTGTTACTAGTACTTGCCAAATTGGCTAAGGAGAAATCGCACATTCCGGCTCTTCCTTTCTTGCACTCTTATCCCTGAAGGGCTGCTTTCTTTTATACGCCAAGCCATCGAGATGTGATACGAGCTTTAATGTACTGTCACCTCACCCTTCATAATTAAGGCCTTCGAAATTCTAGGGAAGCAACCAGACTCCTGGTTCACAGTGCAAGGAAAGAAAGTGAGGCAAGATTTAGAAGTTATTCGCGGCTCAGAGCGAGATGTATTTCCACAGAATTCTCCGGTTTTCTCTCTTACTTGCTTCGCAACGTGCAGCATGCGCACAATGCATCGCTCCACTCCACTGGAATTTGCCGACGAAAACGCTACCGAAGCACTTCTTCCGCGCACTCGCGCGAAAAGACTCTGGAATTTCGTGCCGTAAGCTGCACACTGAGCGTTGAGGCGTACCATTTGGCTGCGGCTCCAGTACCGGGAAAAGATGTTCAAGCAGATCAAGCTTTATCCCTATCCTCTTCCATTTTATTCGTTCACTAGAAGTTAACAACACGGCCTCATTCAATAGAGTTTTATTTTGGCGTCCGCAGCAGTTCTGCGGATGCAAGCTGTCATAGAAAATGGCTGGCAGCCTGCGTGCGCCGAGATGCTGCGGACGCCCAACTAAAACGAGTTGTTTTAGTAATGCCTGCCGTAGTGGTCTAGTGGTTATGGCACTCGACTTCTAACTTGAGGGTCGCGGGTTCAAATCCCAGCCATGGCGGTGGCATTTCGATGAACGCGAACAGCTAGACACTCGTGTAGTTAGATTTAGGTGCACGTTAAAGAACATCAGATGCTCTATATTTATGGAGTCCTCCTTTACGGCGTCCCTCGTAATCCTATCGAGGCTTTGGGACCTAAAACACTGACAGTATTAATCTCTTGAATTTTAGTAATGTGTAGGTTGCGTCCGTAATGACGTCACGTACATATGAACGCCCCGTATCGCATAGAGCGTGCGCACTGAAGTGGGGCTTACGCCCACTAAGCGTAAACACGGCATTCTTTCGGACACAAAGCACGCAGTACTAAAGCTCGCTATTAGACACTTTTAGAATAGCGTAAACGAGCCATTGCGTTAGCGTTTGTTGCCACTGCGCATGCGTCGTAGTTGTTCTCTTGGGTACTCATATTTAGTTACGAAAACAGTGCATTGTACCCAACTAACTCTAACGCTACGAACCCTATTCTAAAGCAGTGTAACTATAATGCAACTAGTGTTCTTGGCCTGCTACGCCCACTGGGGAGAACTGGAGTTACTGTGTATGCTAAAGAGCCATATACAGTAACTCTCAAGAGAACTGCCTGTTTTTACGGTCTAGAAGTCTAGAAACGTGGCTTTTGCTCACTTGCGAAAAATAAGGACACATGCCCTATTGCCACGTCTGAGAAAAACTTTTTTGTTTAAAGTTCCACGCCTGACAAGAACGCCTGTGCAACTGTGCCGTCATTCATTCAAAGCCTCACACGTGAACACCCTCATTAGAAAGTAATCGGGTGCTAGAACCTGCTCTATTTGGGAGGTCACATTTAGCGAGGCTTTCTTTGCAGCGTCCACAAGTGTTCGCGTTGTTATATGCTGTTTTTCAGATTTTTATACTCGGCGACAACTTTTCTTGACAGCACTGTGGAAGCTACAGAACCGAACCGCATGCCTGCTACCATGCAAAAAAATAGTACTTAAGGGGAGCTGCCCCTCGAAAAAAAACGTTTCTTAGTCTGTAGCCTAGGGCAATGAAACTTTTGTTGTTTACATGAGTTTTTATGCCGATTTCAAATATCAATCAGTTTTATAGTAAGCTGCATAGTTTACGTTTTGTACCATGACAGTGTTTAAAATATAGCTCTTTGTAGGAGCGAAGCTCCTTAGGCCGGCACCCGTTCGCCGTTGAAGCTCCCTGGATGCGTCGCCGGCTCAAAAAGACAATGAAACGCCGTGCGCGCCGAACGCCGAGCGGTTTGGTTCTAGCGCACCAGAAATTTGAGGTTAAATAAAAGAAATAAGCTCTGTGCACAACTGGTTATAATGGTCGTCTTCACTTTCACCATCGTGAATTGTGAAATGACAACCATCATTCTAGCGCCGCACGGGCGCTTTGTCTAAGGTAGCAGTAGACGCTCTTCCCTCGCGGCGCCGGCGCAACAGCAACAAAAAAATACAAAATAAAAAAAGAAACGGCACACGGTGCAAGGCGCTCGCGGCGTTCGGCGCGCGTTGCGCGAAACACAAGAACAGTTCGCGTCTATAAACGACAATAAAATTTACCGAAAACCATGTTTGTATATATATAAAAAAATAAGGACCCACGTGACATTACTTAGGGCTCCTCACAGAATATAGATAGTCGTCCTCAGAAACGTAAACGTGAATATGATGAAGACGATAAGCAGCTTGGCAAGGATGCGGAACGCAAAGCCAGAGCAGCGGCAGCAAGATGAGCCCGGCAATAAGGTCCTGCGGTTAAAGCACCACGAGCGGAGCTACAAAGGTTACGCCGACAAGATCCTACCGTACGTGCTAGAGCGGCCGAATCTAAGCGCCGACGCCGCCAACCGTTTCAAAATGTACATAGTCGTTTGCTTCCCATTTCTAAGGAGCTTCGCTCATCGGTTGTATTCGTACACGGAACAACTGTTAATTTTTGAACGTACTTTTTCTGCAACTAAACCTTTATGCTAATGAGCCATTAATACCTCATATTGCTCCACATAAACTGCAGAATGCAAATAACTAATAAGAAATTGTGTAAAAGACATTTTATTGAACAAGAAAAATTGTATGTGACAAGCAGGGTTGCCGTTGGGTGGACATGAAAAGGCGCCAGAACTCACGCCAAAAGTAGCCAAAGTAGCCATGCAATTTGATATTATCGACGAATTTCTAGCCAAATAGAACAGAAGTGGTGTTATCAACAGTCTTTACTATCGATGAATAAATAAAACCATTTTGAATAAGTAAAACCACAAGTTTAAAAAAGAGCCGTGGCGCCAACTGGAAATTTTCGTCGCCAACGGAGTCCGAAAGTAGCCAATTTGGCGCAAAGTAGCGACCAACGGCAACCCTGGTGACAAGTCTTAAAATGCTCAGCCCATACTAATTGCTTACTTTAGGTTCATAAAAATTATAAAAATGATATCAGGCTTTAAAGGAGATAATTGGAAAAATCGCATGTTAAGAAATATGTGGGAAAATTCTCATCCCGATGTGGCCATCAGAAGTACCAGAAAAATTGCGTCTAAACTCAAGAAGTTGCCCTAAATTGCATCTTGAGAAAAACGCGATTTAAATGTAGAAGTGAACGCTCGTCTATGTGGCAAAGATATGCTTTTCAAGATGATTTCTTCCATTATGAGAGCTTGGGAATC
Source organism: Rhipicephalus appendiculatus (assembly GCA_030522465.1). Lineage (NCBI taxonomy): Eukaryota > Metazoa > Arthropoda > Arachnida > Ixodida > Ixodidae > Rhipicephalus > Rhipicephalus appendiculatus. Next base: position 9,629 of record JALIZH010028726.1, on the reverse strand, counting down.
ATGAGGGTGGGTACACCTTCACTCTTGAGGCATAATTTCCGCTCCAGCCATTATTTCTAAACCTCCTTTCTCTCGACTCAGGGTTTTAGAAAATGCTCGTGCGGGAGCTCTAGCGGAGAATTAAAACGGAGGCCTTAGATGCCTCATCAAAAACGATAAGCCACCGTCGTCGGCCTCGGCCTCAACGCAAGTGACGCAAAAATAATCGTGATCGTCTGATGACGTCACCAGATGAGGTCACTGTGACGTCACAGCTCACCAAAATTTTAAGGCGCAAGCCTTTAATGTCTCATGCTTACGTCCGTCCGTCCGTTCCTCCGTCCGTGCCCTGGCTCGGTGCCAGGTGGCCGCCGAGGCGCGCCAACGGACGCCGGTCGCATCGGTCGCGCCTCGCGTCTGGACTCTACAGTGCTCGCGCTTTGCTTGCGTAGCGTCGCTGTGCCCAGAGTCTCCAATCATGCAAGAAGGGAGATGCGCGCATCGCGTTCCATTCTGACCGACACCGTCTCAATGGGCACAGGCGTTCGCCAAACACACTTTAGAATTTACCAAGTGTCCTTCAATTTTTAGGGGCGAAGCTCCTAAGGGTGCGGGTCTGTCCCTCCTCTGTAGTAGTAGTAGTAGGTAGGTAGGTAGATAGCCACGTATAGGGGAATGTACCCACTCCACGTGATAAAGATGGCGATGACGCAGTATAGTGGAATGTACCCACTACACGTGATAAGGATGAAGTATAAGCGCGTTCCAGTATAGTGGAATGTACCCACTACACGTGATAAAGATAACGATGACACCTGATGACCATGAAGAATATACGCGTTCCAATATAGTGGAATGTACCCACTACACGTGATAACGATGACGCTGATGACCATGAAGTATAAGCGCGTTCCAGACCACACATTCTCTTTCTGCCATGGATGAAAACGATCGAGCTTCGCCCACTCATCATCATTCACTTCGTGGATATGGCGTGATTTTTTTTTTACTTCACGATAACGTTCCATGATGACGTCATCACACGACACCCTGACTTCGCCAAAAGTGGGCCGATCTCGGAGGCCATGTAAGACTGCGTTGATGCAGAAAGATTGCGGTGGTGAGGGGGGAGGCAGGATCAGCACAATCGACTCAGAAGAAAAAGAAGATGGCTATCTCCTTCGAAATGTCTTAGGCCAAGGCAAAAGTGACCCGTGTCCCTTTTGGTAGCGTGGTCTCTAAAAACAAGGAGAGCGCTTGAGCTTCTCTTTCAAGATAGAACGCGATAGCGTAATTGGGCCCCGTGCGCATCGCTTTCTCAAATGCTATAGCCGGCCTTCGGTTCTCGTTGCATGCCTCAACTGTGCCGTAAGGAAACGAACGACTGGGCGCGTATCATTGGCCGTTTCAAACTGTCCCGGAATGTCTACTGCAGGTTCAGTTGTTAAGTGCCCACTACGCCATCATTCTTCCTTTTCCGAATCAGCGAAGGGCCCGCTATTAGTCCGTAAGGCAATGAGCGAACCTACGCAGCTGCTCACTTTGTTGCTGCTGCTACTACTGATGATGATGACTAAATATGTCTGAGCGCTTTGTATTGGGTTGTCCTTTAAAGCACACTGGTTGCGCAATTCTCATGTTTTGACCGCTGATGCGATTTTTCGCTTCTGCCATGCAATATTACTGCGTTAAGGAGACACTTCCCAATACATGACATTCATGTTTTTGTTTGAAGCAGTTTGAAGCAATAGCTGTGCTCTGGGGTACAACACCTGCTTGCCACGCAGAAGGCCTGGCTTCGATTCTCGCACGAACCAAAGATGTTAATGCATATTTTATTTGCATTTTTCTCGATTTGTCGCTCACGGGCAACGCTAATTTTTCGCTCACAACCAATGACGTCGACGCCGGAATTTCTGCGAAACAAGCTGTTTAAAGCTATCGTGTTAATAAAGTTAGCCAAGACTATGAATCTTCTCTAGGAGACCAGTAACACAAAGTGGCACGTTCAACTCTAAGAGTCCGGAATAATTAGCTATCCTCATCTCACAGGGTGTGTGGGAAGGAATCGCTCCTTTTCTTCTTCATCTTTTTTCTGTAAGGTAACGTTTCATCGGCGTCTTGGAAAGCTCCTGGAGCTCTGGCTTCACTTTGGGAACATGATTACTTCTCTGGCATTAATTCTTAAACCTTAGCAGAACAGACTGTTGCGCAGGGTGGCTATCCATGATTACTGAAAGAAGAAGTGCTAAAACTGACGAGCACAACTGTCCCGTGTGTGGTCTTTTCTTTGTGCTCGTCAGTTTTAGCGCTCCTTCTTTCAGAATTCTTAAACCTTCTTGGGGCAATATGCGAAGGGGTTGATAGCGCACTTCGACCTTCCAGGGACAGCTTATGTCTCTTGTGTGCTCAGTCGGAGCCCTGAAGAAGACAAGTCCGCTTGTCGAAGCGTCGGCTCCAGCAAACGCTATGTTCGCGAATTTTTTCATCATTGTACTCTTAGCTATATGTACTTATTTCAAAACACGTAAGCATCTGCAACGAATTCGTCTTCGACTTTCCCATCCCGGACGCGATTTCGATGGAGACAAAATGCTAGAGGCCCGTGTACTGTGAGAAGTCCGTGCACGTTAAAGAACACCAGGTGGTCAAAGCTTTCGGAGCCCTCCACTACGTCGTCTGTCATAATCATTTTTTTTATTTATATATGAATAATATGGGAAGGTAGGCTACAATCATATCGTGGTTTTGGGACGTAAAACCCAAGATATTATTATTATTATTATTATTATTATTATTATTATTATTATTATTATTATTATTATTATTATTATTATTATTATTAGCGGCGAAGCTCCTTATGCCGTGGGTCGTGCGTCCCTTGTTTGTAGTACGTAGTAGCCACCTGCGTGATTACGATGACGCTGCCATCACGGCACACCACATGGAATGTGGTGTGCCGTGATGACGATGACGATCGCGATGCCATACAACACATGGCATCGGGTCGTGCGTCCCTTGTAGTTTGTAGAACGTAGTAGGCACCTGCGTAACCAGCAGTATCTCCCTGTGTGATGACGATGACGCTGCCATCACGGCACACCACATGGAATGTGCCCACTATGCGTCATAACGATGACGATCGCGATGCCATACAACACATGGCATCGGGTCGTGCGTCCCTTGTAGTTTGTAGTACGTAGTAGCCACCTGCGTAACCAGCAGTATCTCCCTGTGTGATGACGATGACGCTGCCATCACGGCACACCACATGGAATGTACCCACTATGCGTCATAACGATGACGATCGCGATGCCATACAACACATGGCATCGGGTCGTGCGTCCCTTGTAGTTTGTAGTACGTAGTAGCCACCTGCGTAACCAGCAGTATCTCCCTGTGTGATGACGATGACGCTGCCATCACGGCACACCACATGGAATGTACCCACTATGCGTCATAACGATGACGATCGCGATGCCATACAACACATGGCATCGGGTCGTGCGTCCCTTGTAGTTTGTAGTACGTAGTAGCCACCTGCGTAACCAGCAGTATCTCCCTGTGTGATGACGATGACGCTGCCATCACGGCACACCACATGGAATGTGCCCACTATGCCGTCATAACGATGACGATCGCGATGCCATACAACACATGGCATCGGGTCGTGCGTCCCTTGTAGTTTGTAGAACGTAGTAGGCCACCTGCGTAACCAGCAGTATCTCCCTGTGTGATGACGATGACGCTGCCATCACGGCACACCACATGGAATGTGCCCACTATGCGTCATAACGATGACGATCGCGATGCCATACAACACATGGCATCGGGTCGTGCGTCCCTTGTAGTTTGTAGTACGTAGTAGGCCACCTGCGTAACCAGCAGTATCTCCCTGTGTGATGACGATGACGCTGCCATCACGGCACACCACATGGAATGTACCCACTATGCGTCATAACGATGACGATCGCGATGCCATACAACACATGGCATCGGGTCGTGCGTCCCTTGTAGTTTGTAGTACGTAGTAGCCACCTGCGTAACCAGCAGTATCTCCCTGTGTGATGACGATGACGCTGCCATCACGGCACACCACATGGAATGTACCCACTATGCGTCATAACGATGACGATCGCGATGCCATACAACACATGGCATCGGGTCGTGCGTCCCTTGTAGTTTGTAGTACGTAGTAGCCACCTGCGTAACCAGCAGTATCTCCCTGTGTGATGACGATGACGCTGCCATCACGGCACACCACATGGAATGTGCCCACTATGCGTCATAACGATGACGATCGCGATGCCATACAACACATGGCATCGGGTCGTGCGTCCCTTGTAGTTTGTAGTACGTAGTAGCCACCTGCGTAACCAGCAGTATCTCCCTGTGTGATGACGATGACGCTGCCATCACGGCACACCACATGGAATGTACCCACTATGCGTCATAACGATGACGATCGCGATGCCATACAACACATGGCATCGGGTCGTGCGTCCCTTGTAGTTTGTAGTACGTAGTAGCCACCTGCGTAACCAGCAGTATCTCCCTGTGTGATGACGATGACGCTGCCATCACGGCACACCACATGGAATGTACCCACTATGCGTCATAACGATGACGATCGCGATGCCATACAACACATGGCATCGGGTCGTGCGTCCCTTGTAGTTTGTAGTACGTAGTAGCCACCTGCGTAACCAGCAGTATCTCCCTGTGTGATGACGATGACGCTGCCATCACGGCACACCACATGGAATGTGCCCACTATGCGTCATAACGATGACGATCGCGATGCCATACAACACATGGCATCGGGTCGTGCGTCCCTTGTAGTTTGTAGTACGTAGTAGCCACCTGCGTAACCAGCAGTATCTCCCTGTGTGATGACGATGACGCTGCCATCACGGCACACCACATGGAATGTACCCACTATGCGTCATAACGATGACGATCGCGATGCCATACAACACATGGCATCGGGTCGTGCGTCCCTTGTAGTTTGTAGTACGTAGTAGCCACCTGCGTAACCAGCAGTATCTCCCTGTGTGATGACGATGACGCTGCCATCACGGCACACCACATGGAATGTACCCACTATGCGTCATAACGATGACGATCGCGATGCCATACAACACATGGCATGACGATATGGTCTCACATACATATCGTTTGACCACATGCAACCAACCACTATCACGTCTTTGATGACGTACCTCCGGAGATTCGCCCACTCATCATCATTCACTCCGCGGATATGCTGTGATTTTTATTATTATTATTATTTTTAATATTATTATTATTATTATTATTATTATTATTATTATTATTATTATTATTATTATTATTATTATTATTATTATTATCTCCAACTTTCGAAACCAAAACTTTAGGGTTCTTCCTGGGCAGCGTACATTACACACTACATGGTCTCTATCTTAACTGAACACAGTGCGATTTGCATTCTAGCGTGCTTCCTCGCCTTCCGCAATAAGACACGTGTCACTGGGCTACTTGAATGTTCATCGCGTTAACGGCAATCATCGCGAGATTGTTCCGGTCAGACTTTTTTTTTTCAGCAGCGTGCTATGTTTTACGTTTAACCGCAATACGGGGATGTCATACACGAAAAGCCATCAACAGTGCTTATAAAACTTGGTTTTTGCAAGGAATCGATTTGTAGCAAAAGCCTCCTATGAAACGAATCGTCTTTCAATTTGGCAAGAAACGCCTGAGAGTGTCGCATTACCTTCGCACGCAGCATGACTCGTTCACACTTCCAGAGCATTCGCCGTCATACATCATTCAGAACGGCAATGCCACGTTAGAGTAGTGGTGTGCAGCACTGCATTGCATGAACCCGCGTCACCAGCCAGTTTGAGGCGGATACGGTGAGTAGCCGCGGACAACGGGGCATCTGAACTAAGCACACTAGTGTCAGCGCTGCGCATTTATTGCTCTCAGTAAACAACAAGGACAATATCACTCACTCACTCACTCACTCACTCACTCACTCACTCACTCACTCACTCACTCACTAAGAATCAATCAGTCAGTCAACCAATCAACCAAACAACTAATTAATAAATGTTTAATTATTTAGTCAATATAAATATTTATTAACAATTGTTAAATAATTAATTGGTTTATTATTACAATACATTTTAATTACAAGGCATAAAATATACTCATTTGGATCCCAAAGTACTAGACGGCAACGGTACAAAAACGAACATGCAACGATACCAACACAATGAGAAAAGAAGCTCGACAGTGGGCTTCTCCACATACAAACTATGCTTGCAGAGAAGCCACAGACGACGGAGCTCGACTCTGATGCAGTTGCGCAGATGCGCGCACGGAAAGGTTTCTGGTTGCATCGAAATCATCACATGTAAAATTGTTATACGTGAGAGAAAAAAAGAAAAAGCAGAATATGGCGCCAACAAGTTCCCTTACTCGCACCGGCGTAACCTCATAACTTTTTTTTCGCATTTCAGCGAGAACCGTGACGCAGAAATTTGCCCAGTGTTTGTGTGTATACTAGCGGCGCTTTGGCAACAGTAAACAAAGCGAGCTTCTCGAAAAAAGAAAAAAAAAACATATGTAGTGAACGATACACACGCCGCGATGACATGACGTCATGACCGAAGCGTGACTTTTCTTCCAGTAAAAACGAAACAAAAGAAAAGAAACAATATTGCAAAGAGACGTTGAGCTGGGACCGCCCTCGTTTCGGGTTGCATAATTAATTGGGGCAGCTCCACAGCGGGCGACAAAAACGTGGAGTTCATTACCTGTATTCCCGGTGGACAGCTTCGTGGTGCCCACTTTGCGGCGTGCCCAGCATGACATATTGCAGTGAGAGAGGGAGAGTGAGATACGATGTGGGAAAGGGAGGTGGTTTGAACAAAGGGCGTGCCCACTCAGCTAACCTAAAGTTGGTTAGAGGGGGAGAAACAATTGACTGAAGGCGATCTCCCTTACAATGCACACACGCGTGATGAATTTCTGAAATTTTGTACTTGAATGAATGCAAAGTGGGCTATTTTTTCTGTGCATAATCATGGACCGATAGCCAGGTAAGGCTAGTTTCCGGCACAGTGTTAAAAATAAAACACGCAGGTCAGGCGTCCAGCTTCACAGCACAGTATTCTGGCATATGTCCCCAATTGGAAATGACAAAATGACATGTTGTTGTTACAATAGGATTTCTCCGTAGTTGCTTCAAGCTCCTGATGCGCAACATACATTTTCGGCTCTCACAACAGTAGTGACTGCTGACCCGTGTGTCGTGTTACAACAGCGAGCTAAAGTAAACTAATTATTGTTGCAGTTTGACGCCCCCAAAACCACGATATGATTGTGAGGGGCGCCGTTGTGGAGGGTTACGCCAATTTCGAACATCCGTTGTTCTTTAACGTGCACAAAAATCCAAGTACATAGGTTTCAAGCATTTTCGACTGCATCGGAAATGCGGCCACCACGACAGGGATTCGACCTGCGACCTTCTGGTTGGCAGTCGAGCACCATAACCACTAGACCACCACACGCAGTCTCATCCGAACATTCTAGAGCAGTCGTGAAAGTTCCCACATCGTCTAGGCTTGGCCAGAGCCGAACGACAGCAGTTAGTTTCATCAAGTGACACACAGCCACAATGAAAAGAAAAAGTACTCGTAACAATAACATAGCTATTACGAATAATCTTCGTGGCTTTAGCGAAGGATAGCGTCTCATATTTTAACAGGTCCGACAGAACCGCGCCTACCTTCCTGTGTCATTCACTAACTTGTGTCACGTTTTCTTGATCCCCTTAACGAGCTAGCTGCCTTAACTAAGCAAACATGCGTTTAAGAAAGCATTAGAGTGGACGCTACGAATCGCAGGGGTCACGGCGTTCTTTACGTCGCGAAGAATGCACAAAGGAAAGAAAATACAATTTAAAAGAAGGAGCCGGCCGCTTTCATTTCTCGGTAATGGTTACACAGCCTGCGGCGCCTTAGCAAAATGTTGCCTCGACTTGAGTCCCCCCCCCCCCTTTTTTTTTTTCTTCCAGAGGCTATGTGCGCTTGAAATGAAGTGAGACACCGTCAGTTTTTCAGAGCGCGTTTACCCTTTCCTTTAAAAGAAACTTCGTTTTTAAAACTAACGAATCAGGGTTCACGCAAGTACAAGCCTCTCAGATTGTGCCACGGGAAAGGACCGAACAACAACTCCCCCGGGCCATGCTTCCGCCTGTACGTTCGGCTTTCCCTCTGCGAGACTAAGGCGGCGGTGTATAACGGGGAAGCAGCAGCATCGTTAGCAAACCATTCTGTATATGCCGGGGCTCTTCTTCATTTCATTTACAGGTTTATTTATTTATCTCTTTTCATGGCGCCTCTCTTCATCGTTACGAAATAAAAGCGCCCTAACAATGGCACCACTGTTCGGGGGGCACAAGCGAAAAAAAAAAAGAAAAGAACAGGGCGGAGGAGGCCTTCGAGAGCGACAACGATTACCGCCTAGATATTTTGTCTTTTTATTTTATTTTTCGAGAGCGTCGTTTCTCGAGTGGTTAGGGCGAGAAGAAGAGGCAACGTCAGGACCTTTCTCCTCTCCTCCTGGTTGCTATTGTTGTGTGAAGATGAAGATCAAGAACGACGAACAAAACAAAACAAAACAAAAAGAAAAGCCTGGCTGCGACACTCGGTTTTTATGGCGGACATTTACGACGAACAAAGCGAAGCCGAATGGTGCTCGGCCGACGCATGAGAGGGGAAGGTGAGAGAGGAGGTGCGGCGGCCATGTTTACGCACCTGTTGCCTCGTCTCTGAGTACCTCATAGAAGGCGGAGGGAAAAGTAGTTGAGAGAGAGAGAGAAAGATAGGGAGTTAGGCCTAACTGATGCCGCCAGGTGGCGCCGTAGTACATCCTTCTTTTAGAGCGCCATTAACTCACCGCAATAAACGAGGCCCTACCGGCGGTATTCCGGGAGAGAGGAGTCGTTCTTGCAATGGCCACCGGAAAAAAATAAAGATAAATAGAAGAGGAGTGGCCACCAGGGAAGCGACAAACAAGGTTGCCGCTAGGACTTTTTATTTCTTTTCCCGCGCGACAGGTTTGGGTTGCCCGGCATGAAACATGACTTGTCGCTGTTATTGTGCGCCCGGGGAGTAATGCTGCCGCAGTCGGAATGTTGAATGGAGAGACATAATTCTTGAACTGAGACCGGGGGTCCGTTCATTATTTCTACGCACGCTGGCCCACCATAGACAATCTCAGAGTTACGAAGATTAAATGAATGGTATAGGTGTACCAAACGCTGCACCTGAGTTGCTGCTAGCGATAAAAAACCATCAGCAAATTGACTATTGATAGCTTTGATAGTTCTATCATAACTATCGATAGTGTAAAGAAACTATGGATAGCACTACAATCGATAACCTATCGATAGAATTATTGATAGTTGAATCAATAGCACCATCGGAAGCTCTGATACCGCTAATACTACCAATGATAATTAATATGCTGTTCTTGGCCGAAGACAAAGCCGAAATATTTGCGATAGCACACGATCAGCACCACTCAGTAAAATTTAATTTATGACCAAAAGTTTGGCGAACGAAATAAATCATTCCCGCAGTGAAAATGCCAGAAAA
>JALIZH010028725.1:0-32937 GCA_030522465.1 Rhipicephalus appendiculatus | reverse complement strand
GGTACGCATCGTACACACTCTACGCACGAGGATATTTTGTCGGTTGACGATCGGGGCTGCGTAATTGCTTTGTTCCCAAAAGTGCGATTTCTCTCCTCCTATCTTCCTTTCCTCTATCTCTTCCCTCCTTCCGAAAGAGTAAGCAGGCGTTGCGCCCCTCCAGGTGGCAGCTGCCAGCTTGCTCTCTCCCTCTTTTCTCTGAGTCCTTGTGTATCTATGTATGCAAATCAAATAAATAATAAATAATTGCTCGCCGCCGCCGCTGCTGCTACCACGAGCGCCCTCCGTGCCCCTTTTGTCTGCGTCGCCTCCATTATTGCTCTTCTTCTTCCTACTTCCTCTTCGACTTGACAGAGGTGCGCTGCAAATGCGCACGTTGCACTTATCACCCCATATACTGCGGCCAACTTTATGTTGAATTCGCGTAATTAATTCTGTGCAGTTTTGTTTTTGTTGCGGTAAAACAGAGAGTAATGGATTTCTCTTTACGCATTTACACATTCACATCGAGTCTTCCACGCTATATGCACTGCTGTTACAGGGACAGCTATACCTATTCCTTATCACGTATGCTTCACACTCTATAAACAAATTTGCACCCTTTTGGATAGTAGGTACTTTGTTCCAACTACAATGATGGTTATGTGGTGCGCTTCCGTTTAGTTTCTTGGACACTCGGTGCTCGCCGTTTTCCCACCAAGAACTGCTACGTCACGCTGATAGCGCGCACGCCATTACTGAATTGGAAGCACCTGGTACGCGGCTATAACGCAAGGAAACGCTCACGATGTAGATGATGATTATGGTTTTGGGCCAGGAAGACGGCCTAAGTACGCCCTTCTTATAAAGTGGGTCCGCTTCACTGGTTTCGCCATTTCTCTGACTTTCCAAACGCCAAGTGTCCTTATCGTCATGGTTCTTGCTATAATCTCACCGTCCTGACACCTTGGTCATCGTCCAATCACCGTCGTTATCAGCAGACCGGCTAGTGACGATCCGGTCAGCATAGATAAGACAACATATTTTAGTTACATGTGCACTTTTGTCATTCGAGTGCCCTGTCTGTGATCTCGAAGGCCACATGTCTGCGTCCCTACAGAGTATGGACATTACATTCAGAAATGTGCGTAGGTCTCAGAGGCGTCGTAGTAGCTTCCGCATTGAGAGCATGACCGCGTTCATTCATACCGCGATCGTGCGTATCGTGTACGCATGAGGACCTTGCGACCTTCCATTGTTCAAGCTTGGCGTACGACCTAACACTTACGCGTACCAGCGATGCGGCTGCATCGACCATACGTAATAACAATGTATGACAGAAAGCCCGTGGACAATGAACAACCGGCTGTATACCCATGCGGCACCCACATGTGCTTCTTTATTCCGTGCACGTGGCGAAAATTGCACTGGTGTTCTGACGCTTCGAGCTTTCAGAAAAAGCAAGACGAAAACACTTGGTAATGTTGCCGGCCAGCATCAGCTTACACACACTTAGGGAGAATTAAACGTGCTGCAAAATTGCAGCGCTTGCAGTTAGGAAAAAAGGATCAACCTAAAATGAGAACATAAATCTAAATCACAATGGCTCCACTACCGATTTAGATAAATGCGGGTCCCTCTCAGTTTTGCTCTTGTCACAGAGATATGGGGGTAGCCTGCACACTCATGACGCCATTTGATAGGGCCACAGGCGGCTTGCAGTTTTTTACGTCAACATGAGGAACGATTCGTTTCTATAAAAAGGCGCGAAGTCGCTCAGGTTTTTTTTTTTTTCACGGTCATAACTGCTTATAGGGACGCTACAGGTGAACGCTTTGTTAAATTCGTGGGTCACCAGGTCGAACTGAAGGAAAGCAGCGCTCCTACCATGAGCTGAGTCTTGGTGAGGCAGAGCAGAGATACGTGCTTGGAGTTACGAACCTGTCTTTGATCATGCTATGAAGCGTCAGGCAAGGTCTGTGTCTGCGAAAACCGAAAAAAAAATGCTATTTTAACGCATTGAAGTAAAGGTTCATTGATGACAGCAATAATTTATAGATATCTATAGAGCAATGTAAACTTCAATATTTGCTACTGATATATTTCCGAGGACCGGGCAGTTCCAGAATTTGCGATGCCCCCCCTCAAAGATTTACTCAATCAGAAAAGCAGCAAAAAACCTGTTTTAGGACACAGGACACAGCACGAACACTGTTACTCTACAACTTATCTGAACCATGTTTCTCGATACCAAACCTACAGTGGTCATACCCAGTGTCTGGGTTATGTAACATGCGCAGTATTTATTCTTCTTTTTTTTTTTCGTCACCTTTTCAAATTGTTAGCAGAGGCTTTTCGAATATGTTACAATTGTATAGTTGCTTTTCTTTATGACAGTGTGATTCTTATTTAATCTCTATATGATTAATAATAATTATGGATGTGTTACAACTCTGACCAGATTTGGATACTGTCAGCATGGAGAGTTAAAGAGCGCACAATTAATGTCGCACATCTCGAAAAGCCTTGAAAGAAACGTCTACGACATGACACGCCACCACTAAGAGACGGGGAAAAGCCAGAAATTGTTTTATATTATCAGGTTGCGCACGCGAATTAACTAAAAGCTCCGGATCACTCACATTAAAAGCAAATGAAGGTGTAACGTAGCTTTCCTGAGAGCAGACAACGTTCCCTTCGCGTTTTCGAGCCAACTGATCAGCCGCCAACTTGAATAGAATGCAAACTATAGCATGAATTGTTTTCGGACAACGATGCTGTCTTCACGAAAACATCTGCTGCCGACTTCGCCAGAACTGAAATGAGGTTTAAGATAGCCGCAACCCGCTGACTGTAGCCCTATGTTATAGCGCTTACGACGATCACTTTTTCTTTCTTTTTGCTTAATGTGTATACATACTGCATGGTATACAGGGCCAAACACCGACGATAAAGGCTTCTTTACCCGATACATTGCTCAGATGAGGAGAGCGATAACAACCAAGAAACAAGTATGCATATATAAAAGAACACCGAGTAAAATCAAGTAAAATACCAGTGACTAAAAAAATACGTGAGGCCAAAATTCTAGTGAGTTTATAGATGCATCAGTATTCTCAGTGATGCTCAACACCAAGAAAATGCTTCAACAAAGGACATTAAAAAATCTTAAAATACTCTAAACAATGGAAAAATACTACAAAATCTTAACATGGATTGTAGCGCGAGAACGACAATGCGCCAAACAACCACGCAACAAATCGTTCTTAGCCCAATTTATTGGGCCGTAATCCGACCTGTCCTGGCGTACTTTATTGGACCATAATCCGACCTGGCCGTAGTGAGACTCATAATGCTATCAATACCAGAATTTTCGCCTAGCAAATCAAATAAAACATTTGCCTATTAGATTAATTTTGACACTTTAACACGATATTATTATGAGCCGCGCTGTAGTGAGGGCTATGGAAATTTTGACCATTTGGAGTTCTTTAACGCACACTGATATCGCGCAGTACATGGGCCTCTAGTGTTTCGCCTCCATATAAATGCGACCACCGCGGCCGGGATGGAACCCGTGACCTACGGGTCAGCAGCCGAGCACCGAAACCATGTCATCAAGAAGGGACAGGGCGTGTCCTTGAATTGAGCTCACCTCCATAGCGGATATATCCTGGTCGCATTATAGGAGGGCGCGTGAAAGAGAGACGTGAGTGCCCGTCGGTCCAATTGACCCAGACACGCGACCCGCGAAGAATTTTTCGCCCTCACTTTGTCTGCGCGCTTTCAATTAAGGCCCACAGTGTTCTCCAGCACACTCGCCACGGGACGTGATGTAGACACACCCCACTCCAGTGACCGGTATTGCCCCGCCATCGTCGCCGCTTAATGCGGACACATGTCGGGTTGTGACTTCGCCTTAATAGGGACGCTTGCGAACTCTGTTGTCTCGTGTAGATTTGAGGAAATCGTGACTATGGTATACGCTATGTTTTTCTTTATCAGATTGTTCTTTCACTTTTGGTAATTCATTGGAGAAGCAGAATGAAGAGCGAGAGAGAGTGAGAGGAAGGTGGAAGGCGAGGAGGTTGACCGGAAGAGAGCTTTCGCTTTTCTAGCCGGCACTGATGAAAGGATGAGGTACAAAAATAAAGACGAAAGCGATAATAGAAAAAGAAGACGAAGAAGAGATGAAGAAGCTTTCAAAAGAGTAATTTCTAAATTCCTCGACGATGAGTCATCAATTCCTCAAGTCTAAATTCCTCAATGATGAGTCATATTTTCAAGAAACTGTCATTACCGTTACAATCCCTCAATTCAACACACTTATAACGAGTTGATTGCCTATGTACTGAACTCCTTTGCGATCCCCTTGAAATGCTATATGTCTGGGTTGAACACTCCATGCATGTGGCGTCGATGTAGCTGATCTGCACTCTAGCAGATGTAGGTAAAAAGGTTGGACAAGTAACCAGAGAACCCTGAATGGCAGCATATATAGAGCCATCAACGCGACAAACAATAGGCTTGCTGCGCGATTGTGTTAAACACATTCTCACACGTAGCACTGTGAGCCATGTCCATGCCCCGATATTAATAGCTGTGCAATTTGTGTTATTTTTATTTTTTTTTGCGATTTCTCGGCGTGTGCTAAGGTTACCAGACTGCTCATAGACGACATTGTCTGTTTTGTCTACAATGCGTTTCTTGTTTTCACCTCGTGGTTGTTTCGTTTTTAAATAGGTACACGAACAACTTTTCTCGTGTACTCTTCAACCGCAGTGTGGTGCGTGCTGGAAGGGTTGCCGTTGGTGGCTAATTTGCGCCAAATTGGCTACTTTCGCACCCCGTTGGCGACGAAAATTTCCAGTTGGCGCCATGGCTCTTTTGTAAACTTGTGGTTTTACTTATTCAAAATGGTTTTATTTATTCATCAGTAGTAACGACTCTGTTGATAATACCGCTTCTGTTCTATTTGGCTTGAAATTCGGCGATAATATCAAATGACATAACTACTTTGGCTACTTTTGGCGTGAGTTCTGGCGCCTTTTGATGTCCATCCAACGGCAACCCTGCGTGGTGGACTGCCGTATAATGTCGGCTGTGTATTTGAACTCAGCTTGTTGTGCTGGTGCTCCTAGAGATATTTTTTGTTTGCTGTCATGCGTGTGTGCGCAGTGCTCCTGCGTATGTTACCTTTTCTTCATTAATTTGAGCAATGGATTCAGGATTTCGGGATCACCCGATATGACGTGGCCTACACATTTCCAAGTTTTCACATCTAAAAAAGAAGCGTGAAGCATAGAGAGCTTCAGCTACCAGCGCACCCATCATGCTTCTGTAAGGAGAGCAAATTTTTTTTTGTCATTTCAGCGTGCGGTAGGTAAACACCAGCGCACGGCATGGATACGAATGGCCAGCGGTCATCTACTAAGGGCGACTTATGTCCACATAGAGATGCTTATCCATAATCTGTCCGGACAGCGGCTCGTGTGGTCCGCGCTGATGCCCCCGAGATAGACACGACGAGGCATATTTAGCGAGAGACAAGTTTTCTCACTTGTACGTCATGAGTCATCTTTGCTAGTGGAAAGTTACACGGCCAGATGGCTGAAGAGATTATCCATTTGGGACACATGTGTCATACACTCCGTGTGTGGCAGCGTGTTGTGAAGGGCGGTTTCTTTGGATGCCTTTTCTTACTTTTATCAGGACGTGCAATACTACTCGGGCTCTTTCGTCGGGTGAAGAATACAGGTACTAAGAAGAAAAAAAAACTATATTCGAACTTTCTTTAAACTCCGAGGGGAAAATTAAGGCGCGTTAACTAAAAGCGGACTGCGGGTCTCTGTGTCCAATCAGAGTCTTCTGTCTCTCATTGCCCATTAGCAGCGATTGGCATGTTCCAGTAGGAAACACTGGTCCATCACTGCGTGCTTTGCGCCTCCCCAGGTTTCTCTCCTGCGCAACGCCGCGATGAGCGCCAGCGTCAACGCCGCCGCCAGTGTAAGCGTTAGCGCCCGCTGCTTCGCAACTACACATGGTTCCCTTTAGCGGGAGATGGTGTAATTTTTAACCTCCTTGGTTCATACAAGAGCGTGTGTGAAACCAGAACACTTGGGAAGAAGCAAAACAGGGCGCTATGGCCACTACCTTCCTAACTGGTTCGCATAACACTGATTTCCGCAGTGCGTGAGATCTGCCCCATGTGCTTCGTTTATGCTCGCATAAAGGTTTTGAAGCACGTGCAAACTGTCATAATAGTGTGTGTGTGCAACTACGTGAAGGCAAATTCCTAGTTAGCTATTAAGAAGGAAATTGGGTGGATGCCCAGTGAAGTAACGGCGGCTAAACAAATTGCTTACATGTGCAAGGCGAGCATCGATTAGGCTGCATGAGATGAAATTGAGCAGCGGATTTCAGTAGTGCAATGGTTTTCCTACCGACCAATGCGTCATTCCGTATTATAGCAGAGAGTAAGGGCACATTCACACTTGAGAAGCGAAAACGCCAAAGCGGCCGGAAAACCACGTCCGCGCGCGTCGGAAACGTTCGCATTCGTTCTGCCCCCTCGTACATGCCACCGCCGCCGCCGCCTTGGCCACTTTGAGAATTCATTCCATTTTGCCCGTTTCCTGAGCATTAAATTTCGTACCGCATTCTAGTTATGCATGCAAGGCACTGAAAAGAAACAGTTTGCACCTTTTCAAACCTTGTTTCGGGAGATACACCAGCAGAAAGAACACGAGCGGACACCACTGCAGCGGCGGCCGCGGTCTCAACCGATTGTGCAAACGCGAGACGCGTTGGGGCATGCCGACTCGCTGCTGCTGCACCTTCTCCTTCCAGTGTTCTCGGCGATCGTAATCCAAACCAGGCTCTCGATGAAAACGTCCTTGTCGAGGCCCTGAGCGTTGTCGCGCTGCACGGGTAGTTTGCAATTGCGCCGATGCGAGCCACCGCCGACGCCTGTGCCGCCATGTTGAACTTGTGGCCGGTTGTTAACGTCACGTGGTTTGAGCTAGCACAGCCGAAGCGGAAAGGCGATCCGCTATCGCGTGCCGGAAAAATCGGTCCGAGAGCGATTTTCGCGCCGCCTGATTTTCCGGCCGCTTCGGTGGCGAAACGAGCAGATTTCCGGTGTCTTTTGCCGGTTTCGCCTCTTTCGAGGCCAAGTGTGAACGCGGCCTAACTGTAGATGGTCTAATATTTTTTTTTTCCCCCGTCGTTTGACTACCTAAGCAAAGTATCGTTAATCGTTGCTGCAGCTGCTCAATTTCGATTGACCACGGTGGCAAACTACTACTATTTAAAAAAAAACTGAGTATTTGGCAGTTGCTTTAATACTGCAGGGTAGCTAAATCTTACTTTTAGTCCATATATGGGCATGTATAGCGACGGTAAAAAGCTTAGCTGCAATGTAAACATGCATACACACGCGTGAACACACTAACACTAATTAACCAGCAGCTCGGCTTGAACGTGTGGGATAGTCTACGTCATCGAAGACAAAACGGCGCATCAACTCTGGAGAAAGTGCCACTGGGGAAGGCCTTTAAAATGAGTCGCACATGCGACAGCAGAAAGTGCGGAGGTGAGGTCGGATGCATACGTGTATACATTGCGCGTAATGACCGGAAGGAGGCAAACACACACCCGAAGTATGAGTGTAACTGCTCGGGGAACCCGCATGGGCTCGGTCGTATAGGGACAGGTCGCCAGATTCAAGGGCAGCGCAGTTGTATTACCTGCGCTGCCCTTGAGTCTCGCCTCACCCTGCGTCATCGTGGTCTTTTGGGCGAAACAAGTAATAATTGTTTGTTTCTTTGTTTGTTTATTTGTTAAGCGAAAACAGCAGTTAAGCGTGATTTCGCGATATTTCAAAGGAACCAACGGAACGGAACGGCAATAAGAATGCGCACACAATAGTCATTGGACTTAGACTGCATGGAGACAAATGTTGGGGTTACAAAACTGGATAGACAACATGAGTCTACATTAGCAATCATTTAGCTCACTCTAGCAGGGACTAGTTCAGAGTAACCATAATTCAGTCAACGCGACGGCCACCACTAGCCGTCAGTAGCCATAATTAAGCCAAAACTGTAGCCAACATGAGCCAGTTTAACAGGTTGCATGCCAAATCAGCATGCTGCACTATGCTTAATAAAACAGCAGTTGAAGTAACGTCCATTCACTTTAGTGAAACGCCCTGTTCGATTGCGCAGCCTATGTGATCGGCCTGCGTTTTTCAACTGCAATCGGACATGCTACCTCCTTACAGAGTGTGGGTTGAAGAGGTCATAGAAGACAATGGCTTAAGGGAAGAATAACAAGATACGACGCTTAAAGCTGTCTACACCTCCCGATCTTGCCACGTTTAGTCAAATAAGCACTTTGAGGTTTGTTACGTAAGGTGGGACAGGGAGAGAGAGAAAAGTAGAAAGATAGAATAATCAATGAATGAAATGAGAGCTAAACAAGTCTAATTCCGCTCTTCTACACTGCGCTTAGTCGACAGAAAGATACGATGGGTGCCACTTCATACGTAGCGCGAGCGCAGCATAGTGCATGCGGCCTTGTTCATCTCTGCTAAGCGAAATAGTTGTCCTAAAATTTTGAGCAAGTAGGTCCCAGGGAGGTTATTACCTCCATGGTAGCTCCGGCGAGCTACCTCACTGTGGTGCCAATGGCACATGTTTCATTTTTGAATGACAGGTAGTACCATAGAAGTTGTTCCACGGTCACTCAGTGCAGTTAAGGTATTTTACGACATAAAACGCCACGCAAGTTTAACAGTGTAAAGTGTGCTACTTCATCCAGAAACCAGTGTCTAAAATATGCAATGAGTTCCTCTTGGATGCCTTGTACTGATCGAATACGACATTTAGACGCCTACACGTCAATAGCGCTACCTCACACATATATGCAGAGCGTATTTTTACCTTCTTAGCAACAACTTGTAGGCTTGCGCGAGTTGGTGCACGATACGAATAACTAGAAGCAGGGCGAAAAAAACGAACGACTACAAAGAACGCACACAACAGGACTAGCGCTGTACTGCCAACTGAATGTTTATTGAAAAAATTCACCACTTATAGCTATGCCATTAAAACGCCTTGTCACAAAAAACGCCACAAATAATCAATGATAGCGGACATGAGTGTTGCTATACAAGTAGGTGTTTATCGAGAAAGCATCTCTCATGAATATATAAGTGGTGAATTTTTTTCAATAAACATTCAGTTGGCAGTACAGCGCTAGTCCTCTTGTGTGTGTTCCTTGTTGTGGTTCGTTTTTTTCGCGGTGCTTCTAGTTATTCGTATACAGGGTGTTCCAAGAAATGTGTCCACTATTTTTTAAAAATCAGCAAAATACGGTATTTGCTCGCTGTCTTCGCAATTTCTTTTTCTGTAGCGGCAGGCATCTTAAGATGGTTGAAGACATGATTTGGGACAGTAATTAAGGAAGTTCAATTAATTAACTTTTTAATTAGCGGAGTTAGGTGATTAAGTCCAATGGGAGAATTGAAGTCCTTCATGCGAAGAACCGATTTCAGCTTTGAGATTTCGCAAAAGCGGCCTCTAATAATTATGGCGGCGTAATGAAATTCAGGCATATTCAATGGCGAAACCGAAACCCAAGCACCGATGAGCGCAACAAGCAGACGACTAGAATGACGTCACTGTTCAAGACAACGGTTACAGAGGTACAGTTCTTCCCCGTTCGTTAACGTATATGCATCACGCGTGCTACTACTGCAAGCGCAGCCCACACGCTCACACCAAGAAGTCGGTTGGTGGTTGATATAATGACGTTCACTCATTGGGGACGTATCAGACGAATTTAGCAGTTGCGCTCTTCCGCGTTTCGGTTTCGGTTTGGCCGCTGAATTTGGGAGAATTTCATTACTTCGCAATTATCCCTAGAGGCCGCTTTTTCGAAATCTCAAAGCTGAAATGAGTTCTTCGCATGAAGGACTTAAATTCTCCCATTTGACTTAACCAGCAAACTCGCCTAATTAAAACGCTCTCGGGGTTTTGGCAGGGGGGAACTCCAGCTTCTGTGACCTTCGTCTACCACCTCTACTAGAGAGCAGAGATGGTAGAGATGGCACACGCACGCACGCACGCACGCAAAAAACACACACACACGCACACAAACACACACACACACACACACACACACACACACACACGCGTGTGTGTGCGTGCGTGTGTATGTGTTCTGTAATATAAACATGCGCATGATCTTTCCCATGTTGAGCAAGTTTGTCGGGCGTATAGGCAACTTCTTGGGGAGTCAAAAGAATCGAACACACGAACGATCAGCATTACTCATTATACTCTTACTTCTTGCATTTAGTTGTGTTTTTCGTTTCCTCATAGGAAATGAGCTACTCTGCTGAACGCTGTTAATTGTGAAAAGCAAACCTGCTGCGGGTGCGCGCGTGTGACCGCGCACTTCATGGGTGCCAGTTGAAGCCAACAGTGGGCGAGTGGAAGGAGGATAAACAGTGGCAGAGAGAGAGAGACGATGACATGGCCAATTACCTGCTGGTACAAATCTTGCGCCGGTGATCGCTCCGTAATACGTACGCATGTCAAAAGAAGCGGAACTACCTTAAGACGAGCTATGGCTGTCTACGTAGGCTGCAATACGGTCGACTACATTTGTGTCTCCTTTCTATCTTCCGCCTGAGAGTACCTTACAAAGAGAGGGATTTGAACTCACCCAAAATGTACACCTTCCCCTGCCTCCCGCTTTCCTTCTATCTTTATGCCTTCGGTATTAAGCGGTTTGTTCTTGTGCTACCCTGGCTGTATTAAGAATGTCGGTGGCAGCCCAGGGTGCGTGATTACAGAGCAGCGTGACAGCCCAGACTGGCTTCCACGAGCATAGCCAGAAAGGGAGGAGACCTACAAGCTCTGGTATGTCTCCGGTAGTCGCCGCAAGGCGTCGCTGCGTGCGCCAGTCCTGGGTCGTGCGGAAACCCTCATCATCGCCGTCCACTCCCCGTCTCCTCCTAGGCTCGTTAGAGCTGTTTGTCTTAAGGCCCCGCAATTAACGGCCGTGGACACAACATATACCTTCATAAGGTGCCAGTTTCCTATACGCTTGAATATACCGACACACAGCTGTATTTTCTTGCGCGTCACCCTAGGCATACTTTCACCTTTCCCCCTTTTACTTGTTGTCCTTTTATCGGAAGGTTGCAGTCCTAAGGGCCCCTTAAGAAGCTGAAGGTGACGTGCTGGGGCGATTGGCAATTATAGTAAGGCGATGGCACGGAGGCTAATAACGAGATGGGGGGATCTGGGTGTCCACAGGGCCCCTCGAGGTGACAGTGTCGGCGGCCCCCGAAGTGCGAGTTGCGGTGCCTCCGACAGGCTACACGGGCGACGGTTCAGGCGTGGCACTGACACAGCCCCCCCCCCCCCCCCCCCCATCTCCGCACTGTGTCTTTACGCGTTACTCTCAAACGCATTTCACTTAATAAGAAGGCGGCATCGGCGCTTAGTTAGTGGAGCCGTGACACTTTAATTTTTCTTTCACTCTTCCTGTGTAGCTCGATCTTCTCAGGTTGCAGAAACGTACAAGAAAAAAATCGCCGCGCCTGAGCGAAACACGCAGCATAGTAACAGCAAAGGCTGGAAGAGTGGCCTTTCAGAGCCCGTTGTAGACACTTTTGGGGTAACTAATACACGTACACTTGTACGGTACCCACTACGCCATAAATCATCGTAATATTCGTGAAGTAGGGTAGCACCCTCCCTGCCATTTTTTGTCATTCTGCAGAGAACCGTGGTACCCGCTACGTATCTGTAAGGCATTATGTGCACTTTGTTTGTGCTGTATCAGATGACGATGAAGAATTATGGGTGCGCCCTTCGTAATGGGTTGAAAGCATTCAACGACCTAATCGCTGCGCAGTTCGCATTGTGTGAAGCCTGGTTGTTATTTTACTCACTAACGACCCTATATTACGTATGCTAACAGGATTCCTGGCCCGCAGTGACGCCAGGGTATTTTTGCGAAGGAGTTTGAAGCACGATACCTTTGGGATGTTTTACAGAGGACAATCAAAAAAGAATTTCTGTTAGATCCTCATGGAATCGGGTACTTAGCCATAGTGAATAAGGACGGATTGCTTTTGACCTAATCATGATGATCGCCTCGCACAGTATATGGCGCACTCGAATGACAGGATTTTATTGTGACCCTGACAGAATACCAGTAAGATGGTATATTAAAGAAAGTGTAGCATGGTTTCTCGAGGTAGAAAGAACAAAAGAATGTTTCCCTTCATGGTTGGAAAGGGTAGAAGCTCTGCTTACTATGAAGGAATTTTAAGTCGCAGTGTTCTTCATGCAGTGCCTTTCCATCAATTTTCTGCAATTTATTTCTTATTTCTTGAAACAAATCTACCTTTGCAGTTTTCACTAGCGATAATTTCTTCACCCCCTGAGACTAATGGCTGCATTCAAGGTAGTAGTAGTAGTAGTAGTAGCAGTAATAATAATAATAATAATAATAATAATAACAATAATAATAATAATAATAATAATAATAATAATAATAATAATAATAATAATAATAATAATAATAATAATAATAATAACAAGAAAAAGGAGAAGAAGAACAATGTTCTTTTTCATGATTCAAGATGAAGGAAAGCTATCGGGAAAAGCTGCTCTTCGTAAAGGCAGCTCGACGAAGGCCTATAGCTTCCCCTGTACAGAACGGTCAAACATAACATAACTGTCATGCATGATTGTCAAATGTAAAAGCGTCGAATAACATCAAACCTTGAACGTTGTCATTACGGTTCGTTTCCGTAATCCTTGTCATCAACACTAAAAATCCCAATTACAGTTCCACCTATATGGAACCTCTTCTCAGCCGCTTCATGCAGTTACAGTTTCTCCATATGGAGGCGTAACATATATTTAAGTGTTGCGACTAGTAATCTAAATGATAAAACCATTAACACAACGCCGACTTTAAATGTAAAGCCATGTGATAAAATGCCCACTTAATCAAGTTTGGCACGCAGGGTGATTCGGAACTAAAGTATCGAAGGAGCAAATAATTTTAATATTTAAAGTGCTGTATACAGAACGCGGTAATATGATACTATAACGTAATGCATGCCATTGAAACAGGCTGGACTACTATGTATCTCCACTCCAACTCAAACAAGGTGCCAACAGCGATCTCTATGATCGCCATCATTGTCGCTTTTCTTTACAACGAACGGATGACATATCTTTCCTGTCAGCACAACGCCACATGGCATTGGCGAGTGACTGCCTGCCCTGGTGACGTAATTAGCTAAGCTACATAGCGTCACTAGCGCTCACAAATATGTTGATAGGATGGGAGGCCAGTGAAAAAACTACGACTGCATGCGGTTGCACAATACTCCTATCTTCCCGCTGTGTCTTCGTTAATATTCATGCAATGTATTGACGTAAAGTACATACATCTAACCCTTGCAGAACGTAGGCGTCCGTGAATCATGGAATCTGAGATAACTGGAATACTTTTCCTTTGCTTTATTGAGCAGGTCAAGTGGGTTGTACGCGCTTTGTTCCCGTTCTAGACGCCAACCTGTACGTTAAAGAAAGTTGCTGCAACAAGGCTAAAGACGCCAGCTTACGCGTATGCAGACTTTGCGTCAGGGTCGTTGCCGTCGTCCGTAAGGCATCCCTCTTTTCTTCTTCCTTTGCTCGTCCCCTTCCCCCCTCCCCATTCCCCCCTGCTTTGTATATCTTCGCGGTAATCTCGATACGAGATGAATATTTCAGGAGCTGCTTCCACAGGCGCCGCTCGCACACACTTTACACACACGCGCGCATGATACCCGCAAAGGAGAGCGAAAACCTGAAGCGCCGAAATGTCCGCCCATCGTCTTTGCGAGACACGAAGCGTGCTATTAGGCATGGCTCACCCTCACCGTTCCATCGAAAATTGAGACATCTCGGTAAAATGGCGTTAAAGAAGGAAAAAAACTGGCCGCCTATCTGCGTGCTTCGCTGCAAATGCCGTCGAAAGACGATATAGTCTTTCGCGTCCCTTGAGTAGCCCGGTAGGTTGCTTGGCCTCGCGGTGTTTGGTGGTTCTGGCGGCATGCGCTTGTGGCGTCTCCTCTATCTCACGGCGGGCTCGCTTGGCTTCACGGTCTTTTCCGCGCCTATGGGCGCCATCTTTTGGAGTTTCTGTTTCCCGGCGTTTCCGTTGTGCCTGGCGGCACTTGGTTACCCGTTCGGCACGAGTTTCGGGCGTCTGTTCTGCCGCCTGGTACGCTCGCTTAGCCTCTCGGTCGCTGACGATTCGCACGTCGCGCACCTGGTCTGTGACCTGTTGCCTCCTGGTGCGCGTCTACTCACGATCTTTCGCTAGCCGCCGGGCTCGTTGCTCGGACGTTTCCTGGGCACGCTTGATACGATGAGCGTCGGCATGCCGGCGCTTCTGCGTTGCAATTTGGTCGTCGGTCTTTTCCCTGCTTTGGTCGTCGGTCTTTTCCAATCTTAAACTGAACGAAAAGCAAGCGCAAGTGTAACGTCTAGCAGTAGCAAGGCTAATTGGGCTAGTTGGTATTGGTTCATCTTTTAACTGAATAGGGCGCGCACACAGACACGGACACTGTTGTGTGCGTTTTCCTCTTCTAGTGTCCGTGTCTGTGTGCGCGCCCTATTCAGTTAAAAGATGGAACGTCTACATCGCCAGACTAATCCAGCCGTGGTGCGTCACAAGGCAGCTTCCGCGCATCCTGAATAGCGCCAAAACAACCCAACCACCTCTCCCGCACGCGAAACCGCAACCACAGTATAACAGCATCTAATCGTCATTACACATTACCGCACATCGCATAACGTTTAAACCGCACGATATTATAATACCCACCTTGCAATAACAGAAGTCGTAGCGCCAATAACAATAGCAACAAAACAATAACAACAGCGCAACGGGAATCGCTGGCTGTCCACGCTCAGCCCTTCCCTAGGTTTCACAGTAGCGGCACTGCAGCATTCTTTCTTCTTATTTATTTTTCTATGTGCCTTTTTTATATATATTCATACATATGCATATACGGGGCATGACGGCGACGGCGAAAATCCGACGACAGTGTCCATATAATTGTTATCGCAATATAAAAAATAAAAAAAAGAACAGTGGCCACACATTGCCTCAAAGGCCACCGCGTGGCAGGAGACGCAGAGGGCTCACTCTACGCGTCGCAGTTAAATAGACAGGGCAATATCTGAGAGCGTCGGGTTCTGCATTGTCGACACTCGCAGCGCGTTGCTCAAACACAAAGACGTAACAACTGTGACACTTGTCCTGTCTATACCTGTGCATTCTTTTCGAGCATCCTTAATTTTTGTGCTTCAGCGGTGCGCTGCCAGTCTCAAGCTGCTTACCGTACTTCGTGTCACATCCCAATTTACTGCTATCGCATTCACTGCTTCGTCCTTGCGGTGAAACTGCGATCCTTTACGTAAGATTTTCTCCATGAATAATCAACTGCGAGTGTGCAGCGAACCGTCCACAAAACGTGAAGGACATCGGGGACGTAATTTCATTTCATCTAATATAGCTGAAATTCGCCCCAGCAATTCGCCCCAGAAGCAGGTTGAGTCGACGCTTTAGCTTTAGCCATGCTAGCATAGGTCACTGCTTACGAGCTAAATATTCTAGCTTAGTTATTTGAGCCCGGTTAGTCACAGTACCTCGCCTGCTTCGACGATACGATCAATTAAAGTAATAAAACCAAACATTTGGCCTTGTTTCACGTTGAGGCTTTTTTTTTCTTGTGATATCTGTGGTACTCTTTTGTCTGTTTTGTCACAACATTTTTCGCAGCTTAATAAACAGCCATGCGGATTTCGCGAGGACCACGCATGTTCCTTACGTACGCTGTAGGATTAAAGGTTAAGAGCGGCGCTATTTTACAGCTTATAAGTGTGAAAAGTTGAGCTTGTTGGTAGGCACTCGTTCGTGTAGTCTCGTTCTCCTTCTGTAAGCTAATGCTCTCTCCGTCAATGTAGTGTATAATACATAGTTAGCATTATTTGAGGGACGGCACTCTGCTCTCCTATTGTATAGTACCTATAGTACTCCTAATCCTCAACGATATTTCCAAGCACACAGTTGCGTGGAAGCGTCGAGTGTGTTGTTGCATTCTGCGTAGGAGTGTGTCTAGCGTTTGCACCTTTATAACTTATAGAGACGCAATTTATAAGTATTTAGTGCATAAGCGCCTCCAGCGCTTGCGTGTACCTATTCAATAAACTTTACTTTGTGGCATCTTCGAAGCACGAACTGAATTCCTTATACAGTTAGTTGCAACCAAAGAAAAAAATTCCCCCTCTGACATTCACACCGACTCGAGGGAGGCAATCAGAGCTTTTGAATCGGGCAACCTCGCTCGAGAGGCGGCCTCCATTCTAGAGAAGAGGGCTTGTCCAGGTTCCCATTTCATCACTTGGTTCCCCGCATACATGGGCGAGAACGTTCTCGAGGGCTTCCCAAACCTCAACGAGCTGGCCCGTGATCGTGCGCGAGAACTCACGCGCCGCGACGGTCTGGGGGCCCCAGAGAGGCACAACGATCCACTTTTAACATTCAATGAAATCATTAAACATTACCAACTTAGCAGGAGAGTCTATCCTCTTCCTCAACCGAAGCTCAGCAGAAATCAGTCAGCTACCGGCCAGCAGTTACAACGGCTCCCCGTTAGGGGGTCCTGTCAGTAACTCCTCAGGATCAATTAAAGTTCATTGTCTGTCTGTCTGTCTGTCTGTCTGTCTGTCTGTCTGTCTGTCTGTCTGTCTGATCACAGCCATCACTGTTCCTCCCACATAGACATTCTACAAGTGCTCCATCCAATAGCGCTCACCCATTATCGCGACGTCAAGCGACGTCACGAAAGTGTTTCAGATAGTTGACTTTCCCATGCGCACACACGTTTGAGTCGCTGGTTCGATGTCGGAGACTTGAACGTCCTGGTAAATTTCTTCACGGATTCTGACACCGCTGCTGAGCCAAACGTAAGGTAACTACGAACAATGAGCGACGTGCGTGTATTATCAATTGTATCCCTTCTGTTCGTCGCTATCAGCAAAGTGCAGGAAAGACGATTGTGTAGCGTCATGGCGTCCGTCATATATAACGCGTAAGCTAGATCTGTATGTCAGGCCCCATTACGTTATTCCGATTTATTTATTTCTTTGTCGAGTCTGTCTACCCTTATTATCTGTAAAGGGTAGTATAACGCGCGTTCGTCTGGTGAACTTCTTTAACAGGGAGACTCCTTATCTCTCTATCCATTTCTTTCACTGACTAGCATTTTTCTTTCATCCAGGAATATTTAATCCTTCTAGTTGTTCCGTGGACTCTGGTGAGTCTGAGAACCACGCTGATCATGAATCGGAGATTATGAATCTCAGATGAATCTGAGAACCACGCTGAACCACGCCCTAACCGCATGGATTTTTTCGCCCTAAGTTAAACACCCCGAGATTAATAAGAATATCTGGTTTTCTTGCGAATCAAAACCACGATGAGATTATCAAGACAGTTTTAGTCGAGGGCTTCGAAAATTTCGAACATCCAGTGTTCCTTAACCGTCACTGACATCGCACAGTACACGGTCCTCTAGCATTTTGTCTCGCTCGAAATACGAGCGGCCGGGATCGAACCCGTGACCACCAGATCAGCAGCCAAACCCCGTAGGTACTGTAACCACCGATGTGAAAGAATACACCGGGGTTCCCGCTGACCACTTGTATATGCGTCGTGAAGGGACGTGAAGCAGCCGTCAGCGCATTTGCACAACGTGTCGGTTAGAACAAGCGCTAGCCGGTTGCACGCACGGTGGCAGGCACGTAAGACGGATAGGCGGTGTAATTTCGGGCTGCACACGGTAGTCGTCCGTACATAATGTGAAATCCCACGTGCACTGGCATCCATAGGCGTGCGCAGGCTTCCCCTTCAGGGGGGGGCAAAGGTTCGTCGATGCGCCCGCCCCCCCCTCCTTATTAAGTCAATGTATGGGGTGGACTTTGCACCCCCCCCCCCCCCTCTTAGGTGACTAGGGGGCGGCTGCCCCCTCTCCCCTGCCCTCCTCGTGCGCACGCCTATGCTGGCACCCCTCTTCGACTGCGCCAGCATGCAGACACGCGTGCAGACGTCCGCGTCAGCTCAACGGCGCCTTCCGTCATGTTGACGCAAGTCGGATGTCAGCAACAGACGAGACGTCTGCACGTCGCCGCGAGAAAAGAAAGACACGCACGCAGTACCATTCGGACCGACCGTTTCGTGAAGAAACGCGGTGGCCGCATATATTTCTCGATCTCGTGTGCTAACGCTGAGGATCATTCCGTCACTTCACACCGCTCGGTGTCGAAACGCAAGAAAGAGACGCCGGCAAAGCGCTTACCGCCACCGTGAAAAGACGAGGCCTGGCTGCGCATCTCAGTTGCTCTGGAAGACAATACTAGAGATTTCAGCGGATCAAAGAACCAGGAGGTTTATTGTAGTTAACGGCCTCGGAACATGGACGCAGAGCGCTCACGGATTAAAACGTGACAATTTAGGGACTAGTAACACCCGTATGCATTTGTTTCCACCGTCTTCAGTTTCTTTCATATTGGCAGCAATGTAACTCTAACACTTTCAGCACTTTCAGCAGAGCATGCTTTACTCGGTTATCACAACCAATTGCTCATACAGTCGTTATAACAGTCGTTATGATTGATTGATTGATTGATTGATTGATTGATTGATTGATTGATTGATTGATTGATTGATTGATTGATTGATTGATTGATTGATTGATTGATTGATTGATTGATTGATTGATTGATGAATGGAGGGACGGACGGATGTACGGATGAGCAGACGGACGGACGGACGGACGGATGTCATGACCAGACAGTCATACTCGTCAAACCCTCTTACCCTCCCATACCAATTTTGGTCTACACCAAGCTGAGGACGCCGTAAAGAGAGCAGCTAGACTTAGGCGGACAGACAGACAGACAGACAGACAGACAGACAGATAGACAGATAGATAGATAGATAGATAGATAGATAGATAGATAGATAGATAGATAGATAGATAGATAGATAGATAGATAGATAGATAGATAGATAGATAGATAGATAGATAGATAGATAGATAGATAGATAGATAGATAGATAGATAGATTAGGGGAGACGAAAAGGTTATGAAGGCAACAGCCACGAAGGTCAAAACTTGGCGAGAGACACGAAAATACAAAAAGCGACACGTTTATTAAGACGTCGCGGCGCCGGGCTTGTGCTTAGTCGGCTGTAAAAGCCGAAAGTCACGACTGAACAGATCTGCCCGCCTGAACTTAAGAGGCGACGCCGCTAGTTAAAGCTTCTTGAGAACAACCGGAAATGGACGGATGAAGAAGAAGGAAGGAGCGAAGAAAGTGATGAAGCTGCGGACAACTTCGCCTCGTCGTTACGCTGCTCACGGAGATGTCCGTGCGTGCTTAAGACAGCGACCACGTGATCATCTCTGTCACGATACATTTTATTGTGTGACAATGTTTATTGACGCGAGGACTTTACGGAACGTCGAGAAACGTCAAGGGTCGTCACAATGGCCGTCACAGAAACACATTCGAGCTGTTTGCAACAGATTTTTGCTTTAAGTACCCCAACAATTTTTTAAAAATTGTTGGAAATAAAGGTTTCATAGGCCGACCGACCGACAGGCTGACATGCCGTTTCATATGTTTGCAAGGTTGAAGCTTTGTGAACTGGACATGATGTGAACGCGCATTCACGATTTCCTTCTGATGTTGCTCAAACTTGCAGATGACGAAGCTCTGGACCCTGGTGATATGCCTTTCCTAATTTTACGGTTTCACAAATTTTAGGCCTACGAACTGAAGCATACAGGACCAAGAGTAATCAGGACAGTTACTACGCTCTGCAACATGCCACTTCGAAGCGCACGTCTCAGTGGTGCTCATAGGGAAGCTCCAGTAGCCTGGGGCCATCTTGAGACACTTTGAGCAGACAACGGGTCTATCGGCGTGAAGCGAAACCCGAACAGCGGCAAGCATTCGCAGTGGTATAGTGCGAGCCGTCCAGTTATCACCACTGACAGGCGTGCGCATCCGGTTCGGCAGCACTTCGCATACATGCGCGCCTGTCCATAGTGATAACTGGACGGCGCGCACTATACCACTGCGAATGCTTGCCGCTGTTCGGGTTTCATTTGACGCGGATAGTACACTTGAACTTCAGCCAAGCAAGAGTGCAGGACAGCAGGCTGGGATGCACGCACGAGATAAGGTAATGACGTAATCGTCGTGCGTGAAAGACGCCTTTCCAAGTTACTCGCCACGGCTGGAACGTTCCCACGGGACGCGCACCGCCGCATTCACGCTTGAGCCGCGGATGTCTTAATCGTCGCGCAAGCCACGCCCACAAGGTTCCGACGCAAATGACACTAATCGTTGTCGACGCGTTTACGCCCTTTGTTGTCAAAGGCTGAACGAACTTGTATCGGTCGAATCACTGGCGTCACTTGTAATTAGCGTGTTTGCACTCTGCAGCAGGAATACACTGGAGAGGGGGGGGAGGGGGTTCATTGGGTGGTGCACGCATGCCGTAAGCTTTAGCCAGGGTTGTCTTTAGAAGCAGAGAGTCATAGGCTAAGCGTGAGGCTACGTCGATAAGGAAAGAAAAGAAAATGCGGGATAACGTTTTAATCGCTTCTCCTGCTTTTATTTGCTTCTAAAGTGAGTTGGGCGCTGTCCGGCTCACCGTGACTTGTTCCCTCTTAAATGGAATCCTTCCACCAGTGATGCTACAACAAGCTGGCTGTGCTGGTGTCCGTGGAACCTCTGGATAAGCTGTTGCTTGTGATTGGAGTGAACAAACTGGCACTGCGAATTATATGTACTCTCTGGCAACGCCTGTTGCATTATTCATGTTCTAAGCAACCGCCGTTCTTGTCAAAAGCAACCGCCGCATAAGCAACATTTGTTCTTATCATAAGCAACATTTATGTTCATAAGCAACCGCCGTTCTTGTGTAGCTGACGAAAGTCAGCTACACATGTGTAAAACGAAAAGTAAGAGTGAATGTGCGAAGAGGGGCTCGGTAGAGGTTATAGAAAACCAGGCTAAAAAAGATTCAAGTTGCTACGACAACTTCAATATCCCGGTCAAATTAGTTGTTACATAGTGAACGCTGAAAGGAACAATACTATTTTACGTGGTTAACGATCTGTCTCTTGTGGATGTCTATGTTATTGCATTGATGGAACAAAGGACAACGTCAAGGAAACGCTTACTGCTAAAATATTGAATATTGCGGTACCATTTTTGAGCATTCCAGTACTGCTACCAGAAGTTTTCATACAGTTAGCCTCAACATCTGCTTTCGATCACAGTCTTACTCACTGAACTCTGAACCCTC
Organism: Rhipicephalus appendiculatus; assembly: GCA_030522465.1. Classification (NCBI taxonomy): domain Eukaryota; kingdom Metazoa; phylum Arthropoda; class Arachnida; order Ixodida; family Ixodidae; genus Rhipicephalus; species Rhipicephalus appendiculatus. The sequence goes on along the minus strand of JALIZH010028725.1, from coordinate 11,484 downwards.
AGACGACACACCTTAAATGTCGAACTGTACAAAGTTCATGACCCATATACCGCTGTGGCCCGCGAAACAATGTCTGAAGTGTCTACGTTCTTGTTTGATTCGGTATTTATTTGGTGATTCAGCGTCCCCATATTACTTTTTATTCAACTTTGTGCTAAATTTCGCGCGTGCGATCATTCCAGTGCATAGATCGCTGCTGTAATCGTTCGCAGAAAGGCAACGCCATCCTGTGGCACGCCTTAAAGAGCGCAAAGACGAAAAGCATATTGTTATAAAATTACGAGAAAAAAATAATCCGTATTTTTTTACAAAAGAATGCCTTCCTGTTACAAAAATACTACTTTACAAGAGCACAACATCTTGACACCGCAAAGGTGCCTTCCATTTTATCCAATAGCCAACCCACTACAAAACACGGGGACATATCTGAATAAAAAAATTGGCCGCGTATCTGCGTGCTTCGCTGCAAATGTCGTCGAAAGACGATAGTCTTGTGCCGGCCGTACTCCTATGTTTTGCCTTGCCTCAGACAGCGCCTACTCTACGTTGAATTGGCTGCATCTGGCTGGCATTGATAAAATAGAGGCGGCGCTGCGCGAGATATGGACGCCATCAAAAAACATGAGCTTGTGCTGAACCAAGGGCCACTGCCAGCGGCTGCACTTTATCGTCGGCAAAGCGCTTTTTTTGTGCAAAGCGTCGCAGTTCATGCACAGCTTCGCATTTTCAGCACAGCCTAAAAGACACTAGGGTCTTTAGAATTACGTATCTGTGTATTTTCTAATAAAAAGAACACACGTCCTGATACTTACATATTAATGTTGCGCCTCCGGTATGTGTAGTATTTGCTTTTTGATCGATTATGTTCACAAGTATGAACGCAAACACCAGTTCAAGATGGCTGGGCGTTCAGAAATTAGTTAAACTTTGGCCCTGTAGCTAGCTTCATCGGGTGACAGACAGACAGACAGACAGACCAAAATTTTTGCGTTTAAGTATCCCAAGAAACACTGTCGTCTTTAATAGCAGAACATGCGAGGGAGGTAATTCCAACAGAAAGGAGCGCAGGTCTCGGGCAGATTTCGCAGGTGCGGTTAGGAAGTTTGCGCCCAACAACGCCACGCAGTTGCCGAAACACGCGACACTTCCCCTGCACCCTTCCTTCGCACTACCGAGAGATACGGTAAAATAAAAATATCATTAATAAGCCGGGTTAAAGCACTTGGCCGGCTGTAATTGCTCGGCAATCATCCTCTTTCCCCCCAATTTATCTCCACCAGAGGGCGACGCGGTCGGCGCCTCCAGCGACACCAGCGTCTTACGACGTGCGCAACGTGCTCCTCGAGGCATGCGCTTTGACTCGATCTAATTTGGAATGGCTGTGTAAATCAAGACGCGTCTTTCACAGTAGCAGGTTTCTCCTGTGGGGGTGATAACCTACACCCGCGATGACAGGAACCATGTCAACAAAGGGAGACATTTGTGTGCGTTTTTTGTCAAAAAGATCCAAATGCCTGAAACCGAAACTGGGCTAAATTTCACGGGAATGTAAAGTGCTCCTAAATATATATATAACTTCTAAAACAATTGGAATCAAAATGGGGCAATTCGCGATTGTAACGTGAACTCAAAAAGGCAGTTTGTGATCAAAAATGAGCCAAATCCTGCATATGTTTCAATCAAACTGAGCAACATTCATTAAACTAGCGCTACGTCAACAATCGTGACCAAAAAAAACCAACATGTTCTCATCCAATCTGTTTCATTTGTGTCCTAGTTGCTTGACTATCCTGCTTACGTTCAACAATTAGTTTTCTAGGGCGAGTTGGCACTTACTGAAGGACATGATGTTCTAGGGCAAAACCGGAATATAAAGAGTAAGAGGCCGGCTTTCCTACTTCGTTTTGCCTCTTAGCATTAACTTTCGAGTTTAGCGCTACAGTATCATGCCCTTCTATCGCTCGAAGACGGTGTATTTGAGATTGAAGACAAATGAAATGAAAATATTGGACACAGCTCGTCTAATCCGGTAAAGAGCAATATTCATGTAGGCTTACCCAAGTTGAGCACCATATCAGGTGTTCTTTGTTCATAAAGTGGTAGAACTATATAACAAACGTCTCACTGAAATTTTTGAAAACCTGCTTTTCCATAAACATATACGGCATCAAACTACGAGATATGACAATGTCAACACTCATCATTCGGCACTTCGGTGGTGCTGTGTGGTGTGGGCTTCAGTGAACGATTTCAGAAACAAACGGCGTTGCGTACCCCAGCACAAGATGACCTTGTTCCACGCGCGAGTATAAGATACAGCCTAGAGCCCTCATTCATGCGATGCCAAAGGATAAAAGTTTAAAATCTGTAGTGATTAACGCCAACTGAAACATTCTTTCAGTGACCCCAATTCAAGATAGACAGAAAAAAAAGGAATGCGTCCCAAATTACTCCTGTAAGTTTTTTTGTATGCAGAAAACACCATTTCAAAGTATTATGGTTTTAAAAAAATCTGTTTGAGGTAACTTCAAGGCTTATATTCATCTGAACATCAGATGGCTCATTCTGTCACCTGATTTCATTAGATATTGTAACAGTGTGGCATTACTCACCAGCGACAATAGTTCTTGTTCTGTTTAATACTTTCTCAGGTCTCAAAATATGCTTTCACTACACAAACACTTGTTCACTAAATTGCAGGTGCAATAAAATGTAATTGTTCTGAATACTCGCGATACTTGAGAGCATAAAATTTCTGTTACGCTATCTGTTACAGAACCCGTAATAAACTTCTCAAATTTTCATTCCAATGTTCCGCAGATGATTTGCTTCGTGGTAAAAGCTGTACTGTACGCATGGATTAATTGCACTGTGTTCGTGTTGCACGAATTTTCCTTCCAGTGAAGTATCGTTTTCCTGCATACCACAGGAACCTCGCTCGCCACTCACCATACTTTACTTCGCAAGCGCTGCTTTACGTGTGACTGGACAATTCACCGGACATTTAGTTTCGCCTGGCCAGTCGAAATTTAGAAGGCACGGCGATGTTATAAGGCTTGAGTGCATGCCTCTCCAAAACACGGCCCCACCGCAATTGGCTTACGCAAGCTGCCCTGCACGCTCGCTTACTTATAACTCGCTGCTATCTCTTTTACTCCCACCGTCTCGTTTACGTGGAGTGAGGCCATTTTCACAACACCGCTTAGCTATTGCCCCCCCCACCCCTCTCTCCAATTTGCAGCGCTCAGTGCCGGCAGTTCAAACACATCGCCATTCGATTATCGCCACCCAGACCCCATTTCCCTCTCCCCCTCATTCACCACCACCCAGACCTGATCTTCCGTCCTCATTCTGCACCCACACGAAGCTCAACACGCGCGATTATCATCATTTGGGGTAGAAATTACGCGAGAACGCAGCCAAAGAACGTTTCCACCAAACTGGACGAAGAAAATGCAATAAAAAGGCAAATCAAATACATAACAAATCAGGCCTGTGTAAAGAAGGGCCGACATCGTAAGCGTGAGCCTTTCTTTTCCCTCTCTCTCTATCATCGTTAAGTAGAGCTTGTCGCCGAAAGATCATGAGGCATCGCTCCTTTCTTGCTCTTTGTTGTTTGTTTTTATTGTGTGTGGGAAAGTTACCGAATTGTCGGGGCGGGGCTCGTTCCCGAGCTGGCCTCCTGTGCGTGTTTTATATCTCGCCTCCTAAAAAGTGATGGATCGCTGCCGACGCCACGACGGGCCACCCCGCAGCCTGGAAAAAAAGTCAGCACTGACGTGTTGTGGGTGCTGTTCTTTATTGTTTTACCGAGGCGATAAATAAGTTGCGCGATATTCTTGACCTGTTTGGCCGTCTCCGTATTCACGCTGTTGTCCGTAACCAGACTGTGAACATCGCGGACACAGTTGTCGCAAAGGATATTGTGACTACTATGACAGCCTCACCGCCGTTTCTTTACTAGTTCAGTGGAGCGAAAAGCGGATCAATGAGCCTGTACAGATCAATGAGCCTGTACAGAGGTTGAGTATCAGAATCGATGCAATCGCTCGAGCCTGTTTATTATTGCGATAGCAAATATATGGACGCTCTCGGCCGCTTTTTGCCGTCGGCTTCGGCGTCGCCGTCATGTCCCGTTTATGTATATATATATATGTAGATATATATAAAATCCACAAAGAGAAGTAATTCAGAAAAATATTTTTCGACGCGCGGAATCGAACGAGCGATCTCTCGCTCCTCAGTGCGCGGCGTTAACCGCTGAGCCACGAAAGCGCACGTGCTTCCACGTAGTAACGGCGAGCTATTTATATACACCATTTACCGCTGGCGGTACGCCGATCTCGAGGGGGAATATTAGCGTGTTGTCAGCATTACCAGCGAGATGGCGCGCAGGGCATGCTCGGCGCCCCGCTCGTTGCGATGCGTGCGCTCGTCTATAAACGCGTACTTTGCCCTACGATGCGTGGTCGCCCGCGCGCGCGCTTATCTCGCGGTGGGGGGAGGTTGTAGTTACACAGCGCAAGAAGGTCACTTTCTCGCTGCAGGTCCCCGTCTGCGAATAAAGCGCGCTCTTCAAACTCAGTGAAGTAACAACTGTGACGCTAGTTAGTTCGCGCTCATCCTGTATTGGCCTCAAGATCGAACAGAGTCGGCACCAAGCGGCGAGCGGACGAAACCCCGTAGCGTGGACGGCTCCTTGCGTCTTCTGCTAGCGACAACGTGTTTGCATGTGTGCGAATGTGATGCACGTCCTCAGAGGGCGACTTATTCCGTTGTGTAAGCCCAGTATCAAATGCTTGTACGGAAGCCAACACGATATAAAGAAGCATTTCGCCTTCCGAGGCTTATCTGCACTCCAAGGGCACATTCCCACTTGAGAAGCGAAGCGAAAAGGAAAACGTCACAGCGGCCGGAAAACCACGTCCGCGCGCGTCGAAAACGTTCACATTACTTCTGCCCCACCTACATGCCACCGCCGCAGCCGGCTTGGCCACTTTGAGAATTCATTCGATTTTGCCCGTTTCCTGAGCATTGCATTTCGTTCCGAATTCTAGTTATGCATGCAAAACACTGAAAAAGAAAGTTTGCACCTTTTCAAACGTTGTTTCAGGAGCTGCACCAGGAGAAACAAAACCAGCGGACACCCCGGCAGCGGTGCCGTCGGTTTCAGCCGGCTGTGTAAAAGCAAGATACGTTGGGGCATGTCGACTCGCTGCTACTGCGCCTTCTTCTGATTCCAGTGTTCTCAGCGATCGTAATCCAAACCAGGCTCCAGTGTGAACGTGCCTTAGGGCAAACAAACCATCGTGCTCGGTTCTGTCCTCAGTACGCTGTAACATCAACGATCGCGAAACAGTTTTAAATGTAGACGATATATTGCGCTACATGCTTTACTGTGCAAGAGCGGTGAGCCGCCTACAATGCTAAAGCTACGAGCCCGTCAAGACGTTTCAAAAATCGCCAAGTTAACGCCATTGCTAGTGTATATGTTACTCTAAAGTCGCCGTGCTTGTTCCGGTTGGGCTGCAAAATTTTTGAGACATGTCTAAGAAGATATCAGGATCAAAGAAATCAATAAAATTTAATGGCATATCACTCAAAGGCTTCTTCACATCTTTTAATGTTTCATCTTCGAAGCAAGCAGCGGCGTGCCTAGAACAGTGCGCTGTGTCAATAATCACCGTAGATGAGGTTCACCCCAGGTTTGAATCGTTTTTTTTTTTCAGTGAAAAAAAGAAAAAAAGTTGAAGGCGATCCTATGCTACACTTTACCTACGTAAACCAAGGAGGTTTGAGAAAAACCTCCTTGCCTTAATGCTTGTCTGGTGTTTTGTCACACTGCTGATATTGCCACACACACTCCTTTCTATGTTTTATGTTACTGGCCCATTGCACTTTTAGATAGTGCCTTCCGCAAGCCGCGCCAGAATCTCTGGGAGCATTCCAGATCATTTTAGTATCATCTGTTATGCTCGAACGCGCAAACGGGAACAGCAGAGTTTATACTCGAACAAATGTGGCCACCAGCGAAAGCGCTCGAATGTTCGATGCCGCATGTATAAATGCCGACGCGCCTTGCCACGGATCAGATTTTCCACGGCCGACGCTCTGTTCGCCTACATCATTGCACTGCGTGTATTGCTTTCTGTAGTTTGAGTTTCAGTTCCGCGGCCACAAGTTCGGCCAAATAAAGTTTCATCTTGAACACTCTCACTGCTGCCTTCGTCAACGTCATGACCACGTGCCATATGGTCGGGGGTCGCCCCGGAACCAGCCAGTTCCCAGGGAAGAGATAGATAGATAGATAGATAGATAGATAGATAGATAGATAGATAGATAGATAGATAGATAGATAGATAGATAGATAGATAGATAGATAGATAGATAGATAGATAGATAGATAGATAGATAGATAGATAGATAGCAGAATCTCCAATTCCGGTTAAGCTCTCTCCCTTTCCCACGAGTACCTCTCTGTCTTCATCACACCATTCCTCTCATCGAATTTCTGAGTTTTAATATGAAACTTCCTACAGGTAGCCTCACGGCCCCATGCAATCTTTTTTTGGCAGTTGCTACTTGAATCACCAGAACTGTGTGTATGTTCTACGACATGTCTGAAGGTAGCTTGAAATAAAACTTTTGACAAGCTAGAAATTGTTGGCCCGCTTGCCATCGAAGAATCATCTTCGATGGCTTTTGCTCTTTAGCGAAAGGTTCGTCCTTTTATGTGGTTTATTTTTTGTACACTCTTTTTTTTTATACACGTTTCTTGTCTACTTGACCCTGAGCTGAACGGCGTGTATCAAGCCTCAATTACCTGTAGTCGCCCACGTCTTGGATGGAGAGCCCGGTGGGCCGCCTTCGAAAACAAAACCCGGCCCACGCAGCATAGTCGGCGGTCGGAACGTTCACAAAATCTTGAGGCATATTATATATATCTATATATAGTAAACGCTGGTTAATTTCACCACCGTTAATTCAGAAAGTCCTTGGAGCGGGCCAAGCGCGAAACACCATAAAGGTGCGACGGAAAGGTGCGAAAACAACTGCAACGGCTGCAGACTTCCAGAAAGGCGTGTTAGCCATCCGTGATTGTGCATTAGCGAGGCAGGTTTATTCAGCAGTATATGCGGTACTTGGCAGTTTTTTTTCTACTCGGGCAGTAGGCCACGCACGTGCCTTCAGAACTGTGTGGGCGATATGATCATGTCGTCATCGACCGCCGTTTTGTGCACAGCTGATGTGGCACTCGGCGACTTCGTTTTCACTACGGCCAGTGCGCGCGCAATGCCGCAAAACACAAACTTCGTTGAAGCTGTTCAAGATGATCTTCAGGCGTGGTTCGCAGGCTTGCTTAAAAGTGGTTTGCTCCACTGTGATGGACGAACGATCAGTTCCCGGAAATTTTTCCGGCGAAAAAACCGCCATCACTTTTGGGCGGTGGTGCTGGTGGTGGCCGTACGCAATAAGGGAGGGTTGCAGAGCACGTTTCAGCTTAACACACGGGGTATTCAGCCGCGCTCGCATTTTGAACGAAGTCGCGAATTACGAAAATTGCGGCTTTTAAGGCGAAAGCCTTTAATGTCTCATGCTCACGTCCGTCCGGTGTCCGTCCGTCCGTCTGGCGGTAGTGCTGGTTGTGTGCGTCCTGACCACCCTTACTGCACATGCGCAAACCCTCCTCACGCACCTCCTCTCCTGCGCTTCCCCTCTCTCTCCTCTAGGTATCCCTCCCGCCCGCGGCGTTTACACACCCATTGCGCATGCGCGTCCCCTCCCCCTCTCTCTCCTACCCTCCCCCCTCTCTCCTCTAGGCATACGTCCCGCGGCGCTTACACCCCCCATTGCGCATGCGCGTCCCCTGCCCCTCCCTGTCCTCTCCTACGCTTCCCCCCTCTCTCTCCTCTAGGCATCCCTCCCCGCGGCGTCTACACCCTCACTGCGCATGCGCGTCCCCTCCCCCCATCTCTCTCCTCTAAGCATCCCCTCCCCCGCGGCAACCACACCCCCCAATGCGCATGCGCTTACCCTCCCCTCTCTCCTCTCCTACGCTCCCCCTCTCCCGCCACGCTACGCCGACGCAGGCAGCGTCTGCTAGCGAGTTTCTTGGTTGAAAAAACCGACTGCTCGCGCTGCACAACCGTTCACTGGCCACCCCATATATATGGCAATGGATCTTGACCTGCAAGGTGGTGCCGGTGGGAGATTTCTCCTGTGCGTTGTCGAACGATGAAAAATTCGCAGCGTGCGCGTTAACTAAAGGCGGACTGCGGGTCTCTGTGTGCAGTCGGAGTCTTCTGTCTCTCATTGCCCATTAGCAGCGATTGGCATGTTCCAGTAGGAAACACCGCTCCATCACTGCGTGCTTTGCGTCTCCCCAGTTTTCTCTCCTGTGCAACGCTGCGATGAGCGCCAGCGTCAACGCCGCCGCCAGTGTAAGCGTTAGCGCCCGCTGCTTCGCATCTACACATGGTTCCCTTTAGCGGGAGATGGTGTAATCGTTAAGACGAAAGCCTTTAATGTCTCATGCTCACGTCCGTCCGGTTTCCGTCCGACCTCCGTCCGGCGTCCGTCCGGCGTCCGTCCGGCGTCCGTCCGTCCGTCTGTCCGTCCGTCTGTCCGTCCGTCTGTCTGTTCATCCGTCCGTCCATCCATCCGTCTGTCCGTCCGTCCGTCCGTCCGTCCGTCCATCCGAGCTCTGGCACGGAGCCAGGTGGCCGCCGGGATGCGCAGACGGAACGCCGATCGCCTCGGACTCTATAGCGCTCGCGCTTTGCTTGCGTAGCGTCGCTGTGCCCAGAGTTTGCAATCATTCTGACGGACACCGTCTCAATGGACCCAGGCGTTCACGGAATACACTTTCAAATTTACAAAGGGTCCGTCAATTTAAGAGCTGGAACGCGGATGGCGTTTGCACGATGCGCAAAGCGCGAGAAAATACTAAGGCATGCGGCCGGAGGAAGATGAGTGTCGCGTCTCGCTGCGATTCGCGGTAAAAAAATTAAAGAAGAAAACACGCACCCATTCGGTTTGTGTATTATCCCACTGAGAGTGTAAAATAAAAAAGACATGGCATAATCAGTGGAATGGCCACACGCTTTCGCCGAACACACTTTGGAATGTACAAAGTGTCCTTCAATTTTTTACAATGCGCTTATGCGAAATAAGAGCGTCCCTGTAGCCTGAAGATTACCGTCTATGCACGCACATAGTGCCAACCCCCTCCCCCCTTTTTTTCTGTTTATCCACCTCGTTTGAGACCATTATGTGAACCCCGTCTTACGCTAGGGTATTCGCGCGTTGAATGAGGCTGGCTTTTGTGAGGGTGCACACAACAAACCAAGAAATCAGAAGGGAATCGCAGGCGTGAAAGGGAAATCGTTCATCACAGCTGTTACCAAGACAGCGTTTTTCATGGCTACGGGCACGCCTTCTTGGCTAACGTAAGCGTGAGCAAACTTCACTTTCTGTCAACTAGGTAATTTATTATAATAGCTATGGGCTGCCTTGATCACGTTCTTGACGCCAGCGGTGACCGAGACCGCACTTCACGCATGTTGTCCAAGAGTGCACATCATTATGAGGGAGACCAGATCGTGAGCGCGGAATATATGCCACGAGCATCGTGTTCCGTATTATGCCAGTTATAGGCCTCCATCGAGCGTATGGGATCGAACACTACCCATAAAACAGGTTTCCTTGCGAGCGCGCGGCTTTTGTCTACGGACAAAAGGTCACATCTTGTTCAGCTTCTACCGATGGCCCATTTGGGCGAGCACATTTTTCTGTATAGCCCAGTCGTACAAATAAACGTACTTACATTGTACGGCCACGACCACTGGATGTAAACACACAGGATGCGGCTTGCTGCGTCAGGCCGCTTGAAATAGTTGAGCTGCCCCTTATCTTCCGAAAGATGCGGCATATCTCATTGCCATCTGCAGTTTGTCGTCATTGTTTGGGACGTGGTTAACGTAAAGCCTAACACTCATGTTTACACACACACGCGCCGGTATTTCGGAGAAACACTTCGGAAGCCGCCCTTCGTTCACAAAGTTGATCACGCCTCCAAGAAGTGAAACCTTACGCCTTCCACCGGCTCCACACCTCTCATAACAAGCGCTCGTGGCGAGTTTTCGACACCCCTCCATTACCACAACTCGCGTCAAATGGTCATTGCTCGATTGGACATCGCGAGATCGCCGCAGTCAAGTAGGTTGTCACTCGATACGCGCACACTGTTGTTAGCAGCAGTTTGTCATCTCGCCAAACTTGTGCGCTCAGCATTTTTGCGCTCGTTGCAGCGCGCCCGCGAACGCACTTCCGGAACGGTTGAGAACGTAACGCAGCAGGAAACAAAACGCAAAAAAAAAAAAAAAAAAAAAAAAAAAAAAAACTGTGAAACCGACGCAAGCGATAACGAAATCGCATTTTGGATAGCGGTAATTCTTACGTGCCACGTGCTGGGCAATATCGGAGCTGCGTGTTACGCGACACTATGAATGAATGAATGAATAAATAGGTAGGTAGGTACGTAAAAACTTCATTGATCCTTGAAAGAGTCATGTGAGGGGGGGGGGGGGGGAGTGAAAGCAGGACGACGATGGGTCCTCGGGCCGCTCTAGATGGCCGGACACTTCTGTGCTTCGGCGACCCCTCTGGCCTAGCCCACTGTCCGGAGCTGTGACTCCGGCTGCGAGCTGCGCAGAGCAGCCTCCCATCGCTCCTGGTGTTCTGACCGCCACGGGGGCTTGGGTTTGTTCGGGCAATTCACGAAGACATGATTGAAGTCGGCTCTGGTGCTACGACACAGGTTGCAGTGAGGAGAGGTTTCGCCCCGCGTAATAAGGGAGAGAAGGAAAGCAGTCGTGACTGTGGCCGTTTGAAGTCTGCGCCATGAATGAATAAGCTTTATTTAAAGCCCAGCAGTTTCCTTCGGGCGAGGCGGGGGAATCATCGATGGAGGGTCGGAAGGGACATCGTAAAGGCACTTTTATAGCCAATACGCTCTCAAGCAGTCAAAATAACGGACATGACAATGCAGATGAAGTCGCTATTTCAGGGACATGTAACTGATTCGCGTATTTAGGTGGACAATAACAGTGAAGCTTTTTCTTCTATTCGGGTCGGCGGTACATCGGACGCGCTCGGTTTATATTAATATAGGTACAGATTTCTGTTTATTTCTGGCAGCAATGAGAGCGCCTCGCACAAGGTAGAGGCATGCGTACATTTTGCAGTGAATCGCTGAGGACGAGTCACCTTTGATACACCTGCACGTTCGTGTTACCGAGTTTCACTTAACTTTTATTTCCTTAAAGACCCCATTGGAAGGGTATTACATAAGGGGCGGTAAATAATAGGTTAGACAGGGGTGCTTGTTACGGCTTCCGAAATAACAGGTGTGTTAAAAGGACCCTAAATCACACCGAGTTCAAAGGCGACACAGTAATTTCTTTCTCGCCTTCACTACCCTTT
>JALIZH010028724.1:0-26858 GCA_030522465.1 Rhipicephalus appendiculatus | reverse complement strand
TAAAACTTATGCAGTGCTTTCTCTTTTTGCGCCTCCCGTAGTGCAATGTATCTCCAACTCATGTTTTGTAATCTTGTCGTAGTTCGTATATTCATAGAGGTGCCTACAACTTGAAAAAAGGTCGGAGTGCGGGCTAGCGTAAACGTTGTCTTTACGGCCCCGAAAAAAACTGTCCTGCTTGCGGAAAATTAATGTTTCAAACACAGGGCGAGGCTGTTTTAAGAGGAACAATAATCCATTCGTCATGTGGGTCGCAAATGTCATCTGCCAAACACCTCATTCACGTGGCAAGGAAAACCTACGACAAACTGGCCGCTGTAATGATGACACGCTCCCAGTATATGTTTGTAACGTCAACATAAGTCGCATGGTTTCATGGCCTTGTAGTGCAGCGCGTTGTGGCTACTAGCCGCTTTTTTATCAGAACGTCGATACATAAAAAAAGTCACAGTATCGCCACAAGGCGAAGCAATGAATGCGAGAGCAACAAATTGGAATGTCAAGCGACAAATGGCAAGCAGGTCGAAACGTGCAGCGCGCTGCTCATGCACACATGACAGTGGCGTAGCCAGGGGGTGGCACACCGGGCACGTGCCCCCCCCCCCCGAAATTTTTTTTCGCCATGGCTTACAGAGCGAAAAATGACCATTTCAAGGAGGTGCCCCACCCGAAATCTAGGTGGTGCCCCCCCCCCCCCCCCGAAAAAATTTCTGGCTACGCCCCTGACACATGACGCACGAAAACAACACGCACAGGACGAGAGAGAACTAACAACGTTCACAGCTCGACACTTAACGCGCTGCTCAAACAAAAACGACGCACGAAACTTATTCACAGGTACAGACGAGCGCGAACTAACAAGTGTCAGTTGTTACTTCGCTGTGCAGGGGCGGCGCCAGGAGTTTTTCACCGGGGGGGCACCCACGCCAAGTGAGTTCGTCCAGGGGGGCAGGAAGACGGGTAACTGTGCATTCTCCTTTCACTATGCTTGCTCTTGGGGGGGCATAGGGGGGGGGGGGGGGGGGCAGGCGAGAATTCTGGGGAGGCTTCAGCACCCCCCGTACCCCCCCGCTAGCGCCGCCCCTGTCGCTGTGTTTGAAAAGCGTGTTCTTTTCGCAAACGGGGGGACTGCCGCGAGCGAAGTGACCTTCGTGCGCTCGGTAACTACAACGCAATCGTTCCGGCGAAAGCCCGATTCTCCCCCCACCGCAAGATAAGCGCGCGCGCGAACGGGCTAACGGGCGTCTACCCCCCACGGGGTAAAGTGCGCGACCGCATCACCGCGCGCGTCGCGACGAGAGGCGCCGAGCCCCGCAAAGCGCGCCCTTTGCGCCATCTCGCTGGTAATGCTGAAAACACGCTGAAAACTCGCTGTATATAAATAGGTCGCCGTTTGAACGTTGAAGGACGTGCGCTTTCGTGGCTCAGCGGTTAGCGCCCCGCGCTGCAGTGCGAGAGGTCCCTCGTTCGATGCCGCGCGTTGGGAGCATTTTTCTTACTTATTTTTCTTTGTGGCTTTTATAAATATATAGATACATATACATATACGGTACATGACGGCGACGGCGACGGCAAAAACCAGCCGAGAGTGTCCATATAATTGCTATCGCAATAAAAAAAGTTGGAGGACGCTTGAGCTTCGCCTTCAAGAGTAGATTGTGATAGCGTAATCGTGGCTCGTGCGCATCGCCTTCTAAACTGCTATTATTATTATTATTATTATTTGATTTGCATACACAGATACACAAGGACACAGAGGAAAGAGGGAGAGAGCAAGCTGGCAACTGCCACCTGGAGGGGCACAACGCCTGCTTACTCTTTCGGGAGGAGGGAAGAGATAGAGGAGAGGGAGATAGGAGCAGAGAAAGAGGAAATAAGGGAGGGAAGTATAAGAAAAATTGACGAAGACTTAAATAAGCATAAATAAATACGAAAAAAACGTCTATAAACGGGTGGCAAGGTCCGTTTGGTCCATAAAAGTCAATAGAGCTCGATGGGCCTGGTCGCGTCGAGAAGCACAACCTCTCGGAAAGAGGTAATCGTCTAGGGTCGCGCGCTGCAGTCCCAGGAATTTATATTCCTTAATCAGTACAGCCCGCTGCGTAGCGAATGCGGGGCAGTGCAATATCAGATGCTCAAGTGTCTCACAGGAGCCACAAGCTGCGCACAACGGACTGTCTGCACGCCCTTGGCGGTATAAGCGTTCGCGCACCAAAACTGCTAGCCTGCTTCGGTGCTCGATGCATGCCTCAGCCGTGCCGTAAGGAAACGAACGACTGTGCGCGTAACATTGGCCGTTTCAAAGTATCATTGTATGCCTATTGCAAGCAGAGTTCCCACTACGCCATAATTATTCCTTTTGCGAATCAGCGAAGGGCTCACTACGCGTCCGTAGGGCAACACGCAAAGCTACGCAGCAGTTCTTGCTTGCTTGCTTGAACCTTGTTTTTGGCACTTACCCACTTCGGGGGATTGGCCATGAACCGGCGGTTAATACAGGGATATAGATTAGACTTAAGACGAAGATGAAAAACTAATCGGTTGACTGGGGAGTCTAGAAAACCTTTTTCAGGCGCTTATTTTATGTACCAATATAATACTTATTGGACAATACAGTGGTATGCAATGAACTACTCAGAGAAAGGCTGGAGTGCAGAAATTTGAATGAAAATAAATTCTCCTTGTTGATGCTTCTGCTGATGATGATGATTAAACATGTCTGAGTGCTTTGTAATGGGTGGGCCTTTAAAACATTCACTATTTGCTCAGTTCACATCTTTTGACGCCTGGCGCGATTCTACGCTTCGGTCACGCAATATATGATGCGTTAAGGACACCTTTCACTCCATGACATTCATATAGTGTTTTTTCCAAAGCAGGTTCAACAAATACTGTGGCTCTGTGGTAGAACATCTGCTTGCCACGCAGACGGCCTGGGTTCAATCCTCACTGGGACTCTGAAGTTTTTATTATTTTTATTTGCATCTTTCTCGATTTTTCGGTCACGGACAAGATGATTTTTCGCTCACAACCAACGACGCCGACACCGAAGCTGACGCCGGAATTTCTGCGAAACGAGCTCTTTAACGCTCTCGCGTTAAAAAGTCAGGCCTGCACAGTCACAGCGAAAGCTGGAATAGCGGCATTTCTATAACCCGTTGCAACCGTCGTGGGGCTGCTTATACAAGTATGCTTGCAACGTACCCACTACGCCATAAAATGATGATGTGGCTGATGACGTTGAAGAATTGTGGCTGATCCCTTTGTTCCATTGGTTATTTCAGTTACTTATTTATTTTTAACTTTCACTTTATTTTATATACAAGAGAAATATAATGTCTGATCTGAATGGGGGGAAAAACAATTATTGCACTCTTTTTGATTATATACGTGGTTCTTTTGGGTGTGAGCACAATATCAAAATTCAGTAATCGAAAAGTCTAACTTTTTATATAATCCTCTCTTGGTTGATCCCTCGGAGTGGGTATGAGCCATGTCAAAGGAAACAACAACAATCCCTTTGTAATAGGTTGGAATCATAGGCGTGCGCACGAGGGGGGGCAGGGGGGGGGCGCCCCCCCCCCCTAGTCACCTTGGAGAGGGGGGGCGCAAAGTCTGCCCCACACACTGACTTAATAGGGAGGGGGGCGCTGCGACGCACCTTCGCCCCCCCTCCCCCTTGAAGGGAAACCCTGCGCACGCCTATGGTTGGAATCATTCAATGACCCACTCGTTACGCAATGCGCATTGTGTGACGCCTGGTTAGACAATTCGCATTGTGTGACGCCTGGTTGTTATTTTACTCTTCCACCACGCCATATTACGTGTGTTAACGCGGTTCCCTGCCGACATAACGCTGGTATAGGGTATTTTTTGCGAAGAAGTTTCGAGCATAGAACCATATATTCTGCGGGTCGAGGGAGAAATGTACTAAAAAGGGTGACGAGAATGATGGTACCTGCAGAAATGAAAACTTTCTTCTTTCAACTACGTACGGGAACGCTTCCAGTAAAACCCTGGCTGGAGGAAAAAAGCATATTTCTGTCATGGGGAACCGACTGCTTAATATGCAGAAAAGTTGAAACGATAGACCATATGCTTCTTGACTGCTGGGACGCCGTGTTTTAGATGTGAAGCATCTTATGGCGAAGTTCCATCCGGTGGTGGTGGTGGTGGTGGTGTGCGGCGTGACCACCCTTACTGCGCATGCGCAAACCCTTTCAAAAAAAAAAAAGCTTCCCCATCTCCCGCTAAAGGGAACCATGTGTGGATGCGAAGCAGCGGGGAGATAATTAGCTTGAGCGGGAGGAACGTCGCCGCTGTCGTTTCACGGCAGCGGTCCGGGCGCTCATCGCGGCGCTGCACAGGAGAGAGAATTAGGCGCGCGCGCTCCGTCATTTTCATACCTCGGAACTGCTGTGGCGCCCCCAGCGGAGTATGCAGCTGTCACACCACCTGTCGTGCTCGCCGCTCCGTACAGGATTCCTGGAGGACAGGACGGGGGGGACCGTAGGAGAGGAGCGAGGGGGGGGACGTGCATGCGCTGTGGGACGCGGGAGCCGCTCCGTAGAGTAGAGCATTCCTAGAGAAGAGAGGGGGAAAGGACGCGCATGCGCTGTGGGATGCCGGAGCCGCTCCGTAGAGTAGATGATTCCTAGAGAAGAGAGGACGCGCATGCGCTGTGGGACGCGGGCGCCGCTCCGTAAAGTAGATGATTCCTAGAGGACAGAAAGGGGGTGAGCGTAGGAGAGGATAGGGGAGGGGACGCGCATGCGCTGTGGGGGGGTGTGGGACGCTGGGGCCGCTCCGTAGAGTAGAGGATTCCTAGATGAGAGAAAGGGGGTGAGCGTAGGAGAGAGAGGGGAAGGGCACGCGCTGTGGTGGTGTGGGACGCGGGAAGGAGGGACGGACTAAGCCCCCCTCCAAACACATGCAAGCAATATTAAGGAATGGGGTCAACCTGGGCGACAAACACCACCTGCCTAGCCATTGCTAAGCAGCCTCTCTGTGCTCTCGGCCATGACTCAAGGAATGAGGTCAACCTGGGCGACAGACACCACCTGCCTAGCCATTACTAAGCAGCCTCTCTGTGCTCTCGGCCATGACTCTGATGATTGTAGTAGGGTTGACGGCCTTCATATTACTACTGTGTTCTGGTTCGCATAATGGGTGAAAGTGGCCGGACGCGGGACGGGGGACGCGCGACGCGGGAGGGACGGACAGAGCCCCGAGCATAAGATGCTTCGCATTTAAAATAAAAATAAAAACCTCCTCTCTCCCTCTCTCTCCTCTAGGCGACCCTCCCCACGGCGACCACACCCTCACTTAGCATGCGCGTCCCCTCCCTCTCTACCCTCCCCCCCCCTCTCTCCCCTAGGCATCCCTGCCCGCGGCGTTCACACTCCAACTGCGCATGCGCGTCCCCCCCCTCTCTCTCCTCTCCTACGCTCCCCCCCTCTCCCTCTCGCCTCGCGACGTCGACGCAGGCAGCGTCTGCTAGGAGTTTCTTGGTTGAAAGAACAGGCTGCTCGCGCTGCACAACCGTTCACTGGCCACCCCGTACATATGGCACTGGATCTTGACCTGCAAGGTAGTGCCGGTGGGAGATTTCTCCTGTGCGTTGTTGAACAATAAAAATCCGCAACGTGCGCGTTAACTAAAAGCGGACTGCGGGTCTCTGTGTCCAGTCGGAGTCTACTGTCTCACATTGCCCATTAGCAGCGATTGGCATGTTCCAGTAGGAAACACCGGTCCATCACTGCGTGCTTTGCGCCTCCCCAGGTTTCTCTCCTGCGCAACAATGCGATGAGCGCCAGCGTCAACGCCGCCGCCAGTGTAAGCGTTAGCGCCCGCTGCTTCGCATCTACACATGGTTCCCTTTAGCGGGAGATGGTGTAATTTTTTTTATGGGACTTAGGCCTACTGTAGCGTACCATCAAAAAAGATTTCCCCTTATACCCCCCTGGCATTCGGTATCTTTCTGTTGAAAGTGATGACGGACCACCGTTTGATCTAATGATGTTGATTACACTCCACAGCATATGGAAGTGCAGAATGTCCATACGCCACGCTGACGTAGACGCGCGTCCGGCGCGTCAATATTTCAAAGAAAGCATAACCCATTTTGTTGAAGAACAAAAACTTCTTGAAGATGTTCCCGAATATTAGATCGTGTAGAGCTCCTTTTACAAATGAAGGAGAGAGAGAGATGTTTATTGTGGCAGAAAAGCTGAGAGGTCGACCTGAATCCATTTTTTGGCCTGCTACTTAGCGTTAGGAAAGGGGAAGGGGCGGAAAAGAAAGGAGAGAGAAGGTGATGATGATGAAAAGGAGGGTGGTGATGAAGCAAAACGTTCACAAACAATTTACAGTCTCTTGTCGAGTTCGGTCTCTCGCAAAAACTTGATTAGCGCTTTCAGAACATCGCTCTGATGACGAGGTGGTGGTCCCAACAGAACTTTTTCCGAAACTTGTTGCTCCGTAGATTTCAACAAGGTGGTGGCCATCGAATTTCTTTGCGCGATATATCGCGGGCAGACGCACAAGATATGTTCCGTAGTCTCAGGAGTGCCACAGGTCTCGCAATTCGGACTGTCTGCACGGCCGATGAGGTGTAGGTAACGACGAGTGAAGGCCACACCTATTCGTAATCGGTGCAGTAAGCTTGTACAGCACCTTTTCATGGTTGGCGGTATTCTAAAATGCATATCTGGGTCGAGATCATGAAGACGGCGGTGACGGTGACTTGGCAATGACCAATATGCTGCAGTAGTTTCTCGGAGGAGTGTATATACAACGGTGTTAGTATCCGGCCGTGAAAATGGTATGGACAAAAATGTGGCGTTATCGTGAGCCATCTTTGCCTCCGCAACGGCTTGCTCGTTTCCATGTATGCCGCAGTGCCCTCGAACCCACTGATACCTTATTTGATGGCCAGTTTTCAGGGCTGCATCGTGTAATTCGGCCACTTCTTGAGCAAGATGATAATATGGCCCCCGTTTAAGCGCCGAATCTATGACCTGAAGTGCTGGTTCACAATCACAAAATATAGTCCAATTGCGAGGAGGCTGCGTCGATATATAACGAATTACCTCGCGGATGGCCACAATCTCTGCCGCCGTCGATGTTGTTCGGTGGTCTAGACGGAAGCGTTCGCTGGTCTTCAAACTTGGTATGACGAACGCCGCTGTTGAAGCAGTGGGTAACACAGACCCGTCAGTAAAGACATGTATAGAAGAGGCATATTCTGTAGATATGTACGACAACGTTAATTGTTTCAGCCCACATGATGGTATACGCGATTTTTTACCCACTCCGGGAATGGATAGGCGCACCTCAGGTCTTGATAAAGTCCATGTTGGTACCTCTGCAACTTTCGCTGGAGCAATGCCTATGGGAATGATGCTGTGATGGCGTGAGATTGATTCTGCGAAAGTGCTGTCCGGTCGGTGGGTGTGGATCGTCGATAACGGATGACGATCATGACGGGTTAACAGTCGGGGGTATACCCTTAAAGGTTCGCATGAAAGATAACCATCTATGAGAGTTACGCGTGCTTCCGCAATAACTCCCATCGTTGATGTACAGCGCGGCAGCCCAAGACTTGTTCTCAATGCCTGAGCTTGCAAGCTTTGCAATGTACGCAGGCAGGACGGGCGAAGACTGGTCATAATCGGTAAGCTGTATCGCAGGTAGCCTACGAAAAGTGCCTCATACAGTTGGAGCAATGACCTTTTTGATGGGCCCCATTTCGTGCCTACTATATATTTAAGCATGTGTATAAAGCTGGTTAGTTTGGACCTAAGCATCGACACATGCTTTGACCAGGACAAGTTTCGGTCAATCATCACTCCTAGGAATCGGTGATGCGTTACATATGGTACGAAAGCGCCATCAATCGTAACCGGGTAACGGTGCATGGCTTTGCGCGTAAATGCAAGTGTCCTCATTAGTCCGTATGGCCTTTACGTCTTTCCTCTAGACCTCTTGCCTTTTTTTAGGGCAACCAATGTTTGTATTGTAAATAGTGTTTGCTCGATCTTTTGCTTGTTTGTTACATGTTCAGTTCCGGCAATAAAGGGAAAAAAACGACATGGCTCTGTGGTAGAATATTGGGCTGCCGCGGAGAATGCCAAGGTCCGGACACCGTTTGATCCTGGCAATTTTTTCTTATTTCGTTTTTTTTCTCTCGTATTTCGCGCGATAGCGGTTACGGGCACCGGTGGCGGACAACTACGGCGCCCTTGTTGTGATCTCAAAACAGCTTTCGCTGTAAGACAGAAATAAACTAACGAGACAAATTATAGAGGCAGACAGCATTTGTAGATTAGGGCCAGACTCCCTAGCAAAAATGCCGAAAGAATTTTCTGTTGGTCGTATAGAAAAATCTTATTGGTTCTATAAGAACTCTATTTGAACTCTACAGGTCCTATTTGAATTCTATTGTCACCAATAGAAACCAATTGACCACATCCATTTGTCACCGAAAAGACCAATAAGGTGCCTATAGGTGGCAGCTATTTGTCACTAATAGAAGCCATACACACGTATTGACACTAATAGGGTTCAATTGGAGACACCTATTTGTCCCTTATAGAACCAATAAATATATATTAGTACCGATAGGTGGCCGCTATTTGTCACTAATAGAACCAGCAGACGCGTATTGGCACCGATAGGCCTTAATAGGTGAGACGTATTTGTCGCCCATAGAAGCAATAAATAGCAGCTATATGATTTATAGAACTAGTTGGATTGAATTGCCACTAGAGTCAAATAATTGTGGGGTTACATGCACGATATTAAAAAGCCACCCATATGTATTTCACTTACGGGGTCACTAGCGAATTCTATCAAAAGGGAGTTTTTGATTTGTTCAATATATGAGCAAGTGAAAGCTGTTATTTTTATATAAGGGTGTTCCAAAATATCGCAGCCATATATTTTTCATAAATGTACGTCACCAAAATAATTTCCCACCTGTGAATTTGAGAAATTTCATTCTGTACTCAAGATTATCATTATGCATTAATTTGTGGGATAAACCCGAAAAATGAAAGGTTCACGGAAAAACGGAAAGTCATCACGGAGTTGAAAAAAGAACATCGCGACAACTGTCTTCATCCTAGCAACTGCTTTTTGTTTGGTACACATTATATTGCTCTTATGTTTTGCATTGTAATTTGCCATTGTTTTTTCAGTGTTACGTTTTGCTTTTTGTCTGTTAAACAGACAGTATTCTTCCTTTCGGATTTTTTTTTTCGCACTGTTCATTTTCTCTTTTACCGAAGATACTGTAACCACTGAATGATGTATATCTTCTTTCCCGTTCACATCATGCACGGGAGCCTCCCCCCCCCCCCTCCTCCCTGACAGATTCTAACTTTGACGCTCCTTGTGTATTACCAATCTCGTACAGTGTACACACTTTTCTGTAAACTAATATCGTTGATTGTTGATGTTGAATAAACTTTAACTCGAACTTCAACTTTCTTTTGTGCATCTTTTTTTTTTCGCGCTGTTAAGCCATACCAACTTGCGCAGTTTTCCACCGAATCATTACAGCAGCATGGGAAGGCAAATATCAATAACAATCCACACCAACTACTTGAGACTCGTGTCAACGAAATGCCTCATCAAAAACTGTTTTGAAAAATGAACACGATGTCTTTTTGAAAATTATTTTCCCTCTGCGAAGTTTTGAACGAGCTGTCACGCCACGCGCAAAACGGTTCAATCAACTTTCGCGTTTACGATCACTCGTAACATGATTTCAGTAATTTATGGCAATTTTTTTGTGTAGGGCTTTTGAAATGAAGACGTTTACAATACACGGATTGAGTTTGACACATCTTTTGGCGTTAAAAAAGTTCACCGCTTATCAATTCAGTTAACAAAGTAAATGTCACTCTTTCAGACGTTCTCATTAGAGACGCGTCATTCTTTAATATTGGGGAAATTTTGTTTATGTGTCTGACCGTCTCATCGTGTTGTTTCGCTGGTATGAGTGACAGAGCTTAGAGGCAGACGCCCTCTTATTTTCATATATCAATCACTCATGCAGTCATACCCGACTCCGCGGCTCCGCCTTAAGCGCTACACAATGCGAACAGAGTTATGAAGCTTGGCATTCTTTCGTGGTGCTACGGCGCAAAAACGGGGCGAATATTTATTGCGCGCGATTCGCGGAAAAGTTTTGTCGGAAACATATCGAATAAGGTCGAGTTATGTAAACGAAAGTGCACTAGCTACTCGTACTTCCTGAATACACGTAATTTGGTATCCAGAGTTCGAACTGAACATGGATTTGCTATAAGGAATTTGTCAGCACTATCGATAATATTTTGGCTTGAACAGGAATAGGCCCGAGTTTGCAGAAACACGCCGCGGGGCCATCCCTAAATGAAGTACGTTTACCCTTTAATGCACACAGATGCCCTGCTTTTATTATAATTCATGGGGTTTTTCGTCCCAAAACCACGATATGATTATGAGAGACGCTGTAGTGGAGGGCTCCGAAAATTTCGACCACCTGGTGTTCTTTAACGTGCACAGACATCGCACATTACACGGGCCTCAAGCATTTCACCTACACCTAAATGCGACCGCCGAGGCCGTGATCGAACCCGCGACGTTCGGGTCGGCAGCCGAGCACCGTAACCACTGCTCCATCGCGGCAGGCCGCGTATCGTCCTCACATGACGAGACTGGAAAAGGGGGGATCGGCCACACGGTAGGTTTATATTGCTGAGAAGTTAACCAGCTGCGCACGCGGGCGAACGAGTAGCGGTCAGAAGAGTTCCGCCAAGCCCAGCAAGCACAATGCTGCTGAGGCACGGGCTACTCTTCTTCGATGCAATCACCTTGACCAGAAAGGAGCCATATCCTGGCGGCTTAAGGCAAAGACACAACTACACGCTCACAAAAAGAAAAAAGACGATAACCTGTTACTCGTTCTGGTGAGTCCTGACTTCCGACATATTCAAAGATACGCTTTAACGCCCTTTTCGAGGTCATTATACTCCCTTCGGAGAGTCGTGGAAAGTGCGACTCACCAGACGAGCGTTAACCTATCTATAGTGATTAATATAGGTGGCGGCGAGAGCTTGATAATGTTAGCGTTACTGTACATGCTACCTTTAGCTCTAGATAATGTCCAGTTGGTACAACTTACTCGTATATATAAACGCATACATAAGTCGCCACATATATAACATACCGTAATTTACATATATGGCTCGTGAGGACACCACGAAAAAATTAACTTAGCTTGCACTGGAAGCGCAATGCTTAGAGACAGCGGAGCCTATAGCCACCTAGGTAGTGCTGGCTGCTGCTGTTTTGCTTATTTTCTCTTCCTTTCTTCCTCCATTTCTTTATTTTTCTCTGTTCTCTCCGTTTTCCTTGTATGCCTCTTTTTTGCCCGAGTTTCTTTCTTTTTTTCTATCTCTCTCTATTTTTCTCTTTCTCGATCTTTCTATCTTTCTCCATCTTCCGTTTCTTTCCCTTTCTTGCTGTATTTGTCCATTATCTATCATTTTCTATCGCACTCTATTTCTTTCTTTTCCTTTGATTCTCTCCTCTTCCTTTCTCCCTTTCGTTCTGTTTCTCTTTCTTTTTTTTCTATGCTACGATTTACTCTATCCCCTCCTCCTCAGCCTCACTCTCCTTTCCTACCCCCCTTCCTATACTATACAAGGCTATGCCATGCTCTAGTAGCGCGCCTGGATAGCCAAGTGATTAAGACGCTCGCGAGGAATCCCCCCCCCCCTAGAAATTCTCTCTATCTCTATCTTTTTTTATTTCTTTTTCTCTCTCTCGATGTAGTCGTTTCTCGCCCATCAATGCTATTACTTCCCGCGCCGGAGCAATCAGCGCACGTGTTTTGACAGCGAAGCAGATGATGAAGAGAACTAAGAGAGCGCGTGTCGGTCTCGCGGAGCAGGTGCGGCGCAGCTGCAGCATTCGCGGTTGCTAGGCAACGCGAGGCTCTCCAAGGGGTTTTTGTACACACCAAAGTTTTTATTATAGTGTACTAGAATAAAATCTAGTTCACTATTGCTTTTACGGCCGGCTTAAACAGCGTCGCTGTTAAAACAATTAAAAAGGGGGTGGAGACGGAGGGGAACAGTTGATCTAGAGTTCGACGCAGTGTGGTCTCAGGGCTCCTTGTGATCACTTCAACTGAGGCACATGCTCTTCGATGTCCTGCTTGCAAAAGAATAAAACTTAGAAGACAAAAAAAAATACTTCGCGTCTCCTTTCCCACTCTCGCTTCGGCCATCATGCTCGTGGCCTGATCCTCATAATCTGCTGCACAGCTACATTCGGCAACGAGCTGATCACCAAGAATGTGCTCTTCGATAGCGGCATTGAGACTTGAACGTTCGAGATAGCTGGAAGTCAGAAGGTCAAAAAACCGGCAGATCCCACGCACTGTGGGAATCGATGTAATGCGAAGCAGCCAGCAAAGAGCAAATCATGTTGTACGTGATATGCATGTCATTAGTTACATTTAGGGCCTGTCATTTGTGTTCGTCGTGCAGTCACGTCGCGCAATACAAATTTTGGTGTATACCAAGCTAGCGTACTGGACGCAAGCGCACCATGAGCGTGGCATTGTAGATGGCATGCATGCCAAGATTTTCGTGTTACCACCTGCCACTTATGTTCGCTTAATTTTTTTTAACTCGAATCGCAGCGAGACGCGACACCAATCTGCCTCCGTTTGGCATGCGTTCGTATTCTCGCGCTTTGCGCATTGTGCAGACGCCATCCGCGTTCCAGCGTTTAAATTGACGGACACTTCGTCAATTCCAAGGCGCGTTCCTCCAACACCTGTGCCCACTGAGACGGGGTCGGTCAGAATGGAACGTCATGCGCGCGTCTCCCTCCTTGCATGATTTAGAGACGCTGGGCACAGCACGCTACGTAAGCAAAGCGCGAGCACTGTAGAGTCCGACGCGACCGGCGTCCGTTTGCGCGCCCCGGCGCCCAACTGGCACCGTGCCAGGGCACGGCTGGAGGGAGGGACGGACGGACGTGAGCATGAGACAATTAAGGCGTATGCCTTAAAGATTTGACGTATATCAAGCTAGCGAAACGGCCACGAGAATGACATCAGCGTGGCATGCAAGTCATGTTGCACATGACATTTCCTGATTTCCATATTACCACCTGTCATTTGTGCTCGTCATACAGTCACGTCACTCAATACCAAATTTGGTGTATATCAAGCTAGTGAAACGGCCCCGAGAGTGTCATGAGCGTGGCATGCAAGTCATGTTGCACATGACATGTCATGATTTCCATATTACCACTTGTCATTTATGCTCGTCATACAGTCACGTCGTTCAATACCAAATTTGGTGTATATCAAGCTAGTGAAACGGCCCCGAGAGTGTCATGAGCGTAGCATGCAAGTCATATTGCACATGACATGTCATGATTTCCATAGTACCACTTGTCATTTATGCTCATCATACGATCACGTCGCTCAATACAAAATTTAGTGTATATCAAACCAGCGAAACGGCCGCGAGCGTGCCATGAGCGTGGCATGCAAGTCATGCTGCACATGACATGTCATGATTTCCATATGCCCACTTGGTATTTATGTTCGTCATACACTCACGTCACGCAATACCAAATTTGGTGTATATCAAGCTAGCGAAGCGGCCGTCAGCTCGCCATGAGCGTGGCATGTAAATCATGTTGTACATGACATGCAGGTCATGATTTTCATATTACCACAAGTCATTTATGTTGATTATCGAGAAATGTCTCATCGTACCAATTTTTAGATAGATCAAGTTAAGGAAATGGCCTCAAGAGCACTATGGCCATGGCGTGTAAACCATACTTTTCATGACAAGTTATTCATGATTTTCATGATATGACCAGCCATTCATGTTTGTCATACAGTCATGTTATGCCACACCAATTTTGGTATAAGTCCCATTAACGATACGGCCAGGAGAGCACAAAGTCGTAGGCGGCTAGATAGATAGATAGATAGATAGATACGCTCAAAGTCGCCGAAGTTCGCTAAGAAATGCTTCGCATTTAAAAGTACCTGTAAGCTTGGCGATGTCGCTATTCGTGTCGTTGAGAAGCGTCTGGGCTCCCGCAGCAGCTTGTTCTGGGTACGTCGAGCTGCCTGCTTGGCCTCGAGGCAATCCATGGGTCAAGGTCTTCGGCTGTCAGTAGGCAGGCGTCTGGCTCCTCCAGTGATGCTCAGAGCAGCGTTCGTCGGTCAGTCGAACTTTTATAATACTTAACTAATTCTAATAAAACTAAGTATTTTGTTCATTACAACAGGAGAATTTATTACATGCTTTATTTCTGTCAATGGAGGTAAATCAGAGACATGACCTCAACAGGAGT
This sequence comes from Rhipicephalus appendiculatus, assembly GCA_030522465.1. Lineage (NCBI taxonomy): Eukaryota > Metazoa > Arthropoda > Arachnida > Ixodida > Ixodidae > Rhipicephalus > Rhipicephalus appendiculatus. Next base: position 12,473 of record JALIZH010028724.1, on the reverse strand, counting down.
TGTGGGTCCATACATTTCTCGTAACACATTTTCTAGCAGGCTGGTTAGGGCGTCGTGGCCCCCTAAAATGGCCTGCAACAACTGACGCCCAGCAACTTGTTCCTCTTGGGGTGGGCTAGACAGGAAGCTTGTTGCACAACATCAAAAGCGCACTGATGAATTCGAGGAGCGAGTTCAGCAAGACTTTGGAAATGCACCACATGGATATCTACATAAGTGTACGTGTCGTAAGCGCCTTCAGCCGTTTACCAAAAATTTAGTGAATAATGGTGGCACTTACGCAGTATTTTAGCAATGCATAACGATTTTTCAACTGCAGGGAGCAAAATGCTTTTGGTTTCACAAGTATTACAAAAGTATTAAACAATTTACTTTCTGCCCACCCTGTGTATACATATTGTCACGTGGTCGTGACGTCGACGAAGGCAACAGTCGTCTTGTCGAAGAAGAAACTCTTTATTTGGCCTAACTTGTGGCCGTGAAACGTAAAGTCAGATTACAGCAATACGCACTGGCACAGATAGCGGCGAACGGAGCGTCGGCCGTCGATCAACTGACAAGCAGTGAAGCGCGTCGACATTTATACGCGTGTCTTCGAATATTCCAGCCTTATCACTGGTTGTCGCGAAAGCTCTGGAATAAGCTCGCGTGTTCGCGTCTTGCGCGCAATCTTAACACAACGATCTACAATAATCGCGAAGCTTCTAGAAATGCGGCGCGGTTTGCGCTGAGCATTGCTTACCGTCTCTGTGGGCGTAAACCAAATACAGCAAACGTATAATACGGAACGCGCGTGGCAATATAGTACAGCGTGTTTCAAGAAATGTGTCCGAAAATACTCACCACTAAAGGCCTGACCACACGTGCCCGTTGCAGCGCGTCAGCGTGTGGCTTTTTGACGCGGCGCCGCGCCCTCTCCCTATGGAGAGAGAGGGCACGTGGCTACGCGAAGCTGCGCGCCCGCTCTCTTCATAGGGAGAGGGCGCGGCGCCGCGTCAAAACGACGCGCGCTGACACGCTGCAACGGGTGCGTGTGGTCAGGCCTTAAGGGACTGTACACGCGCTATCCGCACACCCTCATCGCACGTGGCGGGACACCTGCCGCACGCAAGCGGAGGGCGAAAGAGCGTCGCCGATAGGCTCATTCACCCTCCGCTTGCGTGCGGAAGGTGCCCCGCCACGTGCGATGCGGGTGTGCGGAAAGCTCGCGTACAGTCACTAAGGAAAATGAGATTTTCACGCTGCCTTCACAACTGCTTTTTTTTCTGTGGCGCAAGACATCTTGAGATGACTAGAGGCATTAATTACGACAGTAATTAAAGAAATTAAGTTCATTCTTTTTTTAATGGTGTAGACAGGCGGTCGGGTCAAATGGGAAAATTGCAGCCCTTCCTGGGAAGAGCATGTTGCCGCTTTCAGATTTCGCAAAAGTAGCCTCTGGCAATTATTAGCGAATAATGAAATGTGACCACTTTCACCGGCGAAAGCAAAACCGAAAATAGGAAAAGCGCAACTGCCACACCCTTGCGATACGCCCAGAACATGTCCAGAATGAGCAAGTTTCGTTGTACCTATTGTCGATCGACTTCGCTTCGTAGTTATGCGGGTTTTGTTCGCGATTCGAGCACGTATGGTACCCGTACGTTAACAAATGCAGAACTAACACCACTGCAATCGCCGGCGTGAACAATGCTGTCATTTTGGTCGTCTGCTAGTTGCGCTCATCGCAGCTTCAGTTTCGCCGATGAGTTTGGTTTAATTCCTTTGCTCCGCAATAATTACTAGACGCTGATTTTTCAAAATTACCAAGAAGTGCCTATGGCCTCTTCGCAGAAAGGACAGCAGTTCGCCCATTTGACCCGACCACCTGTCTCCGCTAATTCAGAATTTATTTTATTTAATTACTGCCGTAATTGTTGCGTCTAATCATCTGGAAGGTGTCTCCCAACACAGAAAAAGTTATGAAGGCAGCAAGCAAATATTCCATTGTCCTTATTTTTCATAATTTTCAGGCACATTTCTTGAAACACCCTCTATATATAGTTACTTCAGTGGAAGTACTTCACGGCAGAGCAGTGTCGTACTGCACCTGCAGGAAGGGGTTCAGTGGTATGTATAAAATTCCTGTAGCACTGAATCAAGAAGGCTGCCGCACACAACAAAGGAAAAGTCCCATATCAGCGCCGTTTTCCTATCCTTACCTTTACCCATGGCGAGTGTACAAGCCTGCATTGGTGCCAGACCTCTGATGCACAATGAATGTGGTCGTTTGTGAAAGTGTTGCGTTTTCTGCATGGCATTATGTTGTCAGCACGGAACTGTTAGCAAGGCATGCAATAGGTGGATAGCAAAAACCTGACTCTCGCAAAGGATTGTGGACTACGGTGGCCGTCTGCATCGACTTCCAGTTCAAGAGTCCGCACCACCATACGAACACTGTCACATATGCCATCGCTTTGTCCGTGTTTCACCTAGCAGTCGCAAGTGATATTTTTCTTGCAAATTACTCCATAACATCTTGGAAAGCCAACACACATTAGTTGAATAAAAAATGCAATCACTTCTGGACAGTTGTAAAAAACGCGAATGTACATGGAACTCACACGTGCAAGATGTTCTGCAGCGGAGAGTGTTTAGCAATGTTTTGGGCTCTATAAAAATTCCTTGCACTTCCTGGTTTCATGAAATTTCCATTCAATATAAGACTTACACTTCTTTACCTTGGTTTTCGAACTAATAAAGTGATTAATTTACTTTAATTTTGTGTCACAAAGATGCCGTCTCAGTTTCAATAAGGTGAATGAAGATAGTAAATTAGTTTTTTCTCTAAAAGTGGTCAACTCTCGCAGCTTTCTGGTCATTATTTAATGACTCCGAATCTTTGTTTACCTGAAAGTTTGGTTCTCACACGCCATCGAGCTTTGTGTTTGACGGCATGCGAAAGTTGCACTCTAAGGTATCGGCACTTCACGCTTGCAAGTCTCTGAAGTACTACAGGCGCTGTATTATGTCACTCGTTGTTTCAAAAGCAATGCTGATCATTTTACATACTAGCCCAAAGCATAACTGAAGGTCCGTTTTGCTCCATTGGCGGGCCTTTTCCTCGCTTAGCATTTCCACACATTTGGCATAAAGTAGGCAATGACAATGCAGTACGTGCAATGCAAGTACATATACCGAAATTGGCGCACTTGATAGCAGAGCACCTCTACTGAAGTCAGAACTCCTTTAGCGATTTAAGAAAGTATGTTGACATGTGGCACCATATGTGTGGGATTCTGAGGTAGCCGTAGTTTGTGCTCGAAATACATAATCGAGCTTATTCGGTAAAATATTACTGCATGCTTTAAGGCATAGCCGTATACGTACGCAGGCTGCTGCGCTCAAGACACACCTGTCACAGTTCCTTGTGTTTCATTCGTGACTGCCTATTTCTACCTCCTACTTCATTCTGTGAAATGCGAAATACACTCAAACCTCGATATAACGAACCCGGATATAACGAAATATCGGTTATAACGAAGTAAACGAAGAATACTCTTGCAACAGGTATAGTGTTAGGAATATACCTTTATAACAAATTTTCGGATATAACGAACTTATTTTTGTGTAAGATGCAACTTTGTTATAAAAAGAGGTTTGAGTGTATTTTCTATCAAACACAAATGAATGCAAGAACACAATCACTGCACAATCGGTAACAACCGCGTCGCAGATGGTACGTGTTTCCTTCCTGATTACACTGACCAGCACACACATTGAACCAGCGAAGAGCTAGGCCTTAAAGTGGAAGTACTGTAGCAGACAATGCACCTTTTTGCTATCCACCTATTGCAAGTTAGCCATTGAACACAAGCCTTTAATTACAGAGGTGACTTAGCACTGTCACACACACACGCACGAGCGCGCGTCAGCTTGACAAACAGTATATTGTTAGTGTGGTGCGGGTTTGGGGTAGCTGGTGTCCAGGATGCATAACTTCTTTTTATGCCATGTCAGTGAACAGAACATAGAAAGATGAAATGTGCACATGCTCTTGTGTAAGTTTCATCTTCCTACGTTTAGTCATTCGATTTGGTGCAAAACAATGTTATGGTTGTATGTGGGCTTGTTGATTCTTGAACACGGTAAGTTGTGTAGCGTGAGTGCGCTTCGTCTCGAATGTAGGGAGTTTTCTTCTGTGTTTCAACTATGCCATTCAACTTGCCTTTCATGTTCAGCTAGATATTACTGTGCAGCTTCCGCTGTACCAGAATGTGTCAGCGTTGTCAAACTACACTTTTAACTCCCGATGCGCTGCAGACAAATTTCCTTTTTCTGTAGCTTGCATAGCTTTATTGCAAGCGATAAAGCTATGCAAAATTTTCTGTGCAAAGTTTTTTAAAGCTCACGCACTTCAGACGCATATTTGTCTTGCCAATCACAGTTCACATAGAGGCCATGAGCACATTATCACTGTGTTTCTTTCTTGCTCACCTGAGACTGTAGGGGCATAAACATGGAATGTAACCACAGAGAGAGCACAGTTCAGTCAGCTGTATACCACCTAATTTATCCAAATCGCCACTAAAATCCTGCTTCACATATTCAATTGTCTGCACCAGGGTTTGCCCAGCAGACCATGATTGTCAAAAACATACTAAAAAATATTGACATGTTATTTTGCAACACTTTCCTTATACTAAATCCATGATTTGTTGCCATCGATGCATATGTCAATTATTCAGTATGGAGCATGGAAAATGCTAGTTACCACAGCTACTGCGATTATTACCCGCTAATCGTTAGAGCATAAATACCAATAATGTTTGCAGAGCAACGAAAATGCCTGCATGTGATTTCGCATTCAAAGATGAATTGATCATACTGCTATATATTACTGTATTTCGTACTGACTGGGAAAGAGTAGTAGCTTGAGGAAGACGACATGATTTGGAGCTGGCACACTCTCAGCCACCTTGTCCAAGTGTGGACGTAGCATAAATACATTGTAAATACATACTGCGCCTTCGTCTGCTTTCATGCAACATCTTTCAATTGAAGTAATGTAGGCCTGGCCTATACAGCAGGCCAGGGAGGCTACAGGAAGGCAACGTCTTCCATAGCCTCTCTTGGCAGTCTAGTAGCCTCCGTAGCCTCCCTGACCTCCCTGGGCAGTCAACCTGAACAGTCTGGCCCAGGGCTAGCAACTAGCCTGATCTCAAAATAAATTAGTTCATTCATTCATTCTCAAGTAAAGTAGGCGACTTCGCCAAGCAAAATAAAAGCACATCATCTGCCCATCTATCAAGTCAAAAGAGCTTCACCTCCAAGGAAAACATAAATAATCACGTAAGTCTTTTCCTAAGCAAAACACATCCATCTCACTATAAATGACAAGAGCATACACGCAACCATTGCCGTCATCATAGATTGCCCCTCTTGATTTGGAGAGCCTGAATGTCAGCCTGCTTGTCATATCGCTGTCTTTAGGAAGCGGTACCATGAAACTCCACCAAGCTGTGGACATGCAAAATGGCTTGCAATAATACTCTCAATATAAATTAAAGAAGGGGAATTTTTGAAGGGCTCGCTTTTTCTTTGTTAGACACAATATTAGTAAGAACTAACAGACAAGAAAGCCACGGAAAGTAAAAAAAAAGATGCTATTTAAAGTAATTATGGTGTAAATGTGAAGAAAGTAAAGCGGACGAAAAGATAACCTGCCGCTGGCAGGGATTGAACAAAAAACGCGTCCAATGCTTTACTCAGCTACAGTGGCGGTCATCTCCCCATCAACTTTATGGGGTATATGCCTTGCCAGCAGCAAGTTATCTTTTCGTCCACTATACTGTCTTCACATTTAACACCATAGTTGCTACAAATAACGTCTCTCATACTTTCCTTGGCTTTCTTGTCTGTTAGTTCTCCTTAATATTGGTCTCAATATAGTAATTCTTTTTTAAACATCACTCTCATGGCAGGGGTGCAGGCAAAAATCTTTTTCGGGAGGGGAGGGCACCACCTTGATCTGAAGTGGAGGCCTGCGCAGGCAGGTGTGGTCGAGTGTCATTTTGTGCTCTGTATGCCATGGGAACAAGAAAAAAGTTAAGGGGGGGGCACGGGCCTGGTGTGCCAGCCCTTGGCTACACCACTGTCTCATGGCATCCTAAGCTGCACAAGCCTACATGCACGCAACCTATCTATGTGCTAGGCCCTGTTGTTTCAATATTTGCTAGAAAGGTTACAGACAGAGAACTTCACCGCACAGATGTGGAGCAGTACTTAATTAGTGAAAATCACCAATACACTGTATCCCGGCAGGGACTCTAGTTTTGCTATTGCAGTTTAACGATTTGTACACAAGAATTGAGCTCACAGTTCAGTTGCATTGACTGCATTTTTATTGTTCGCGTTCTCCTTGTGTTGTCTGACCAAATTTTCTGCGGTTCCTCGTGTGATTTTTCGCCGATAGAAAAAATTCATGCTTGCAACACTTATAGTAACAGATGCATAGGCATAATACTCCTACGTCAGTCGCACAATGCCTATACTTTTAACACGACAAATCGGCACAATGCTAAAGCGTCGCACCACAATAGGTGCCAGTCCTTCCTGAGCTCTTTCCCTCCTATTTCTTTCCGAAAAAACGATAGCAATGACTGCTGCTTCTTATCTGTCGATGCTGCTGCCTTCTTTTTTCCAGCCGGTTTCTCTGGAGCAGCCTTTTCTCTCAAATTCTTGGGAAGAGGGTCCTCATCATCATCGTCAGACTCGCTCACAAGCTCCTTTACCAGCTTGGTCACTGCATCAGATGAAACGCAGAATACCACATGTCAATGGCGAACGTGAACATACAGCCAATCCACACTTCACTTTTCACGCTGGAAAAGCCACACACTAAATTTGGTTACATTTTCAACAAACTATATTTGGTTTCTGCTACAAACTGATATTCAGTTACAGTTCACAAAAAAGAATGGACATAACATGTAGTTTGGGGTACTCACTAACCCTCTGAGGGTCTGTCAATTATGATGTAAATGTGCAGCTCTGCAAACAAGTCCCGAATGGTTGATCATATTTATGGCGCCGTCTATACATTTAAAAATGTGCAAATTTTTCAGTTCTTTTTTGCTCAGCTGGTGCCGTCATTCTGCGGGAATGCAGGAACTTTTTTTTCTTGCACCATTGGTCTTCTGTTTCTGTAGTTGTTTAGGCATGGTTCTGGACGGTGTGCTGAGTATCGCTCACACATGCGTGCATGTGCGGGTGCGTAGCGGCTACTTTGGTTTCGTCTCATGAGCAGTTTCCATTTGATGCACTCATAAAAACTAACTTCTATGGGGATTCTCATATCTTAAAAGATGACCGCTTGAATTTAGTTTGTTTATTGCCCACAGGAGGACAATGTCAGCTGTTCACAGGTGGGTGCTGGTTCATACAAATGATTACTGCATACAAATGATGCAACCGTGCCTACGCGTTTTTTGCCTTGAGAATAGCGAAAATTGCAAGCCTCTCGGTGGCGATACCAAGAATGGTCATTGGAAGCAGTTTCCCGCTCACTTATGTTTAATGACAAGCGCAGAACCATAGTTTTCTTTCATCCGCTTACATGCACAGCGATAATGACTTGAACATGTGCACCAGTTTACCTGCTTCATGCGAGTCTATCCTTCAATTCGGACTATCGTCCAAATGTCACACTGAAATCAGATTCATCGGATGTCAGTCTCCGAGACGACAAATCACTAACCAATTCGAAATTGGAACCCGACTGAGCAGTATATGCCCAGAAGTGGGAATGGCATGATCATTCCAACTGGTACAAAGGTGGCATTAATCTGGTGTGCACATTTTTGAAGCCTGTAAGACATGTTTATTCCAATGAGCATACGTTTTGATTTCTAATGTAAGCTTCCTTCACAGTTTCATTTTTACCAACCATAAATAAACATGAGTAATTTTTTGTCCCACTTTACGGTTAATACTCTACAAAATTTAGGGTAAATTTTCTAAATAGGATGCTCTGAACATTCTAAATTAACAATGAAATCCACATACTCTTATGTTTTTCCCAACATAGCACCCTGGTAAACAGTGTGAAATATTAGGCTTGTTCAAATAGTGAATTTTAGGTTCGAAGCGAATTCAAAGCGAATAGTGATTTTGGTCGAATGATTTCGAATCGAATTCGAATAGTATATATCACATATTGTAAAGAAAAAATGGGCATATTCGTCCCGACCTAACTAACCAGCACAACATTTTAAAAGTATTGAAAAGGCCTGTGCAAATACCATTTTTTTGCTTCAAAGGAAGTGGAAAGAACTTTGAATAGTAGCAGGATCTGACTTCCGGTAGAATGCAAGTGACAACCTGTAAAATATATTGCTTTAAAATTTACTGTACTTAGAGCATATAAGCCGGCATAACAAGCTTTTAAATTTAAAAAATGAATCGATGTGAGGGTAATATGTTCATTTAACCCTGAAGTGGGGCTTCGCGGCAGTGCGAATTTCCCCTGGATACGTGTTTTCGCAGCTTAGCGCCACTTCACTGCAGTGAAACCACCTTTACAGGGGGGTTACATGCATCTATTCGTTTGTTTCGAATACTTCGAAATTTTCAAGAATGTACATTCGAACCGAAGCGAACTCGAATACTGCAATATTCGTTTGAATATTCGAAGCATTCAAATATTCACACAAGCCTATTAAATATCACAAATTTGCAGTCATTTTGCAGAAGCACAATACAAAGTTTCACAGTCACCTGCTGTTCACTTCCATACGGCCATCCTGAAATAAACACTGAGTGAGCAGAACTGATTTCACAAGAAAAATCTCTGTACCTAGAGAAAACCTTCTGGCAGAAGACACTGGTAGGGGAAACAGCGGGAAAGACAGACAGCAAAGGCATACATACAACCACAAGTGTAGCTGTATGTGTGCCTTTACTGTCCTTGTCTTTCGCGCTGTTTCCCCTACAATATGTTCAACCAGCTAGCCGACAAGTTCACCATTCAAGAACACACCGGGTGAAATTTGCTCGAAAAGAGTTGCGTGACACTCGCCTGGCAGGAGCACTGCATACATTTGCTCTGCCCAGCACGGCGCTATTCTGGTTACTTTCGAGTGCCCCGCCAAAGTCACTATCAACAAGATCACAACTAACCAGGCCTAACACACAACCCTTTGGAATGTATGTTTTCCAGGAAAATATGGTTCTTGCGGCACTTTTTAGGGGCGAAGCTCCTTAAGCCGTGGGTCGTGCGTCCCCGTTGTATGTAGCCACCTCTCGTTTAGTATGTACTTGTATATGATGAATATACAGTCGATCCCGGATATATCGAACTCGAAGGGGATCGCGAAAAAGTTCGATATATCGATAATTCGAAATACAAAATATGCGTATTTAAGGCTTAAATTAAAACATTGCGGGCCTCGAAACAGTTTTCGGAGATCGTAACAAGCGCTAACATTACAGTTCACTAACAGTATGCTAAAGAACAAGGTGACAGCTTCTTTTGCAAGTTACCGCACTTTATTTCGCATGAAAATGGTCCGTAAACGCGTCTTGCTTTCTCGCACGCCGTCAAGTTCATCGAGTCATCCTCAGTATCATTGCAAATAAGCAAGTTCATCACCGTCGGCCACAACAACGGTGAATGAAGCTGAAAGCCCCTGCAAGCACTGTAGCGCGGTAAATGGTTATTGGAGGCAGCGGCAGCGTTGACATCTTCATAACCGCACGGGTCCACTTCCGCGGGCACCGGCAACGTCACCCGTTATCACGGCATCGATTCTCTCAGAAACAGCTACGTCGTCATCTGCATTGATGAAGTCGCTCGCTGCGCTCCCGTCCGAGATAGCGCCCAGAAGTGCTAATAATTCGCAAAATACGAGGCACCGAACGCCGTTGTCAGCGGCAACCGAAGTCGTCACCTGGCACCAAATTCGATTAGGACACAGTTCATGACGGTGCTTTACTAGACGTCGTTCCAAGCACCAGTCATCATTTTTATCGCCACGAGCGGGTCAATGCTTAGTTCGGCTCCCGAATAAGAATTTATCAGTACAGGAACGAAGCAAGAAGTACACAAGTCCACAAGCCGCACGAAACACCGCTGCCCCGCTGCCCCACGAACAACAAACGATCCAAGCCCCCACCGTCGACATGTTGGTGATAGCGATGGCATTTGTGGCTTTTGACTTGGAGCAAAAAGCAAGAAAAGCCTAGCCTGTGAGATCTGTGTTTTAAAACCAAAAACGACAAAAATACGTCACGAGATTGCGGATCTCGAAGGCCATGCTTTTCGCGTCCGCATGCCGTCGTGCGCGAACGGAAGTGAATGCGAACATTGCGATGAGGCCGCCGAGAGTCGCCGCATTCTCATTTTGACGCCCTCGGCAAACACCATGTCCGTGCGTTAAAACCTGCAGATCGCGCATCAAACATACCGCTGCATTCACATGCGCAGCGCAACGAGCAAGATCAACGCTATGGAATAACACCGCTTTTTCGTCACCAGCGCACGAAAAGGGATCGGAACGCGCCCTCAAAATGATCAATATTGGTTAGGAAAACTGCACTTTCTGGGCTTCGGTGCGGCGCAGCGTTCGATATAGCGGATGTTTCGGCGTGCGGGAGTTCGATATACGCGTGCACCAACCCTATACTTTTGCATGGGAAGTTCAAGGGGATTTCTCAACTGTTCGATATAGCCAATAATTCGATATATCCGAGTTCGATATATACGGGATCGACTGTATTTAGGGGCGATGCTCCTTATGGCATAACCTCGGCGGTCCTCGGTTGTCCATGCATTCTGAGTAGCCAGTAGGCAATGGATTTCGACCTCCAAGGTAGTGCCGGTGTGAGATGTCTCCCTGTGCGTGATTAAACAATAAAAAATTCACAACGTACATGTAAAATTAAAGTGAGCTGCGGAGTCGCCATGACTCTCATCGACCCTTTAGTATAAATGCACCCGATCTCACGTCGTTGATGATGTACTGCGCAGGAATTCGCGGAAGATTACCGGTTTACCGACGCACCTCCGAACCTTCGCCCGCTCATCATCATTCACTCCTTGGATATGGTGTCCCCCAGTTCTCGTCTCGTTTCCGAGAGGCGCTGTCCTATAGACATGCGTACAATATGGCGGTTGGGTGAAGGTACGCTAGATGGCGTTGGCGGTGTAGCTGCTCTCCGATTGTGCGGACCGCCGTACGAGTGCGCTTGCCGGATCGTGCTGCTTGGCGGACCATGGACGACGATCGGTCGTTGAAGTTTGAATAAAATTTCACACACACTATCGCTTTGATTACTGCTGGGCGCAACCACTGAAGATTTCACGGTGTAACCATGATTGCTTCAGTCACCATAACTCTCATCGACCCTTTAGTATAAACTCGCCCGATCTCACGTCGGTGATGATGTACCGGGCAGAATTCACGGAAGATTCACGGTTTACCAATGAACCTCCGCAGCTTCGCCCACTCATCATCATTCCCTCCGTGGATATGCTGTGTTTTTTTCCCCAAACGTATGAACAGGGTTCTACTGTAATCGAGCATTAAGCAGTGCATAATTTTAGTCATGCTGTTTGTGCATACGAGCTCACCTAGAAATCCCTCCTCGTCCTTGAAAGTCTTCTTGACCGACTTCATCACTCGTCGGCGCTTCTTCTGACCACCTTGGGTGCCCGAGTCTGACGAGGACTTCGCCGAGGTCTTGTCACCTTCACTTGTAGCAGCACTGGATGCAGCTGTAACAGAATCAATATAAAGCATGGTAAAGCACATAACCGTGTGCCTACTGCCAAGAAATTTTGATTCCGGTAAAATCCACTGCACATCTGTGGCACCATTGCGGCAGTTGTAAAAAAAATTGTAATGCTAGTATTTGCCCAGTTCTCTTACATTATTGGCAGCTTGGCCTGGTTTGACTGTGAGGTTAGCCACACAATGTGGTGTGGACATCACCAATGATGCGTTTTCAATTTCAGACAAGCAAAAAGCACGTATTTGTTTGTGGGAAAAAAAGCAACATTTTTTTTTTTTTGTGCAAAAGCGACAAAATAATATTGTGTGCATTTCACTACTATATAACTCATTTTTTCCATTCTTCCTGTTTCTCCGCTCTTGCGGCCCTCTCAGCTCCTACATTTCTTATTATGCAGTTCGCTGAAAGACATATCATCACATTTCTACTGAATAACATTCAACTCGTTGTGGGAATGCAGCATGATTTGTAAGTGTGAACCCTTTTGTAGCTTGAATGTGCACAGAATCAAGCAAATATGCCTATGTAATTTCAAGAATGCAATTTAAAACAAGTACGCTGCGTTAAATAACCGCAATCTTCGGACAGTAATCTGAATGCCTCCATGACAACGATGCGGATGCACTTTGAAGTCAAGAACAGACATGAGGCTGGACACGTCTCATCTCTGCCCGTGTCTTCAACATGCATCCACAGCATTG
>JALIZH010028723.1:0-10953 GCA_030522465.1 Rhipicephalus appendiculatus | reverse complement strand
GTTCTTTTTTTTCCTTGCTCCGCCGTGTTAGACGACGTCAACGTTCGCTTTCCAATTTTAAAAAAGCTGCCGTCTGCCGTGATAACTTGAGCGGGGGGTACCAGAGAGGCATTTTCCTTTTATATGTCTGTAGACACCCATGGAAAGGATCACTAAGTTGATTGCGTCTTTATTTATCTTAGTGTAAATGGAAGGAAAAGAAAAACGAAGAACTAATAGTGGCGCTAGAATGGGTCCATCATTGTGAGCCTTTTTTTTACCATTCGGGATTTAGATGTTTTCTTTTTTAAATCCGAAGCATTTCTTTGCGTACTACAAGCACTTTGTGCGTATCTATCTATCTATCTATCTATCTATCTATCTATCTATCTACCTACCTATCTATCTAGCGGACCTACGTCTGGGTGCTCCCGTGAACGCCTCCTTCTTAACTTGAGGTCGACCAAAGTTAGTATGGGAGGGTAAGTGGATTTGACGAATATGTCTGGCTGGTCGTGTCTTGATTAACGTAAAAATCCTGTCGCGTATGTCGTGAAACTCATTTCTCCTGACATGTGTGGCTCATACTCGTATACCACGGGCCACGGGTATGCGCCACAGGTGTTTGGCAATTTATATCGACAGAGGAACGGTGAGGATAGACATTGGTAGTTTAAATTCGATTGCGTGAAGAAAAACTGACATCGGCGGCGTTGACGCGATGAATGCAAAGAAGAGAAATCAAAGTCCCAGCAGGAATCGAACCCAAGCATTCAGCGTGGCAATGAAGTATTCTACCACAGAGCCACGTAAGGTCTCGAAACTGGTTCGAAAAAAGACCCTATGCAGGCGTAATATTAGTGAAACGTCAATTGTGGTTAGAGTGCGGGTTATCTAATTTTTAAAAAAAAACATTACATATGTACTCCTATGATGAAGAAGTCATGTCGGGTTAACCTCACTTGTATACTTAAGCGCCCTCCACGGTACTTGGTTTACGTAGCACTATCCAAGATTATCATCCTAGTCAGCGCAAGCGCTACATATCAGCGCTTGCGCTGACTAGGATGATATTGTACTACTACGACTATTTAATATTTGATGAGGTCATCGGAATATGCTAACAAGAAACCACTTATTTAAATTACCTTAACTTGAATTAACCTTAGCATAAACAACAGTTCGTGCCTCGGTAAGGGAATTCACGCATTGGCAAGTCTTTGAAGCCGCCTGTGGCTCTATTCAGAGCACAAAACATATACAAATAAAATACCTAGATTTATAAATGTATTAAATGCGAAGCATTTCTTAGCGAACTTCGGCGACTTTGAGCGTATCTATCTATCTATCTATCTATCTAGCCGCCTACGACTTTGTGCTCTCCTGGCCGTATCGTTAATGGGATTTATACCAAATTTGGTATGCCATAACATGACTGTATGACGAACACAAATGGCTGGTCATATCATGAAAATCATGACTAACTTGTCATGAAAAGTATGATTTACATGCCATGCTCATGGCCGGCTCGCGGCCGTTTCGTTAGCTTGATATACACCAAATTCGGGATTGAGTGACGTGACTGTATGACGAACATAAATGACAGGTGGTAATATGCTGATAATGAAGTGCATGTCATGTACAACATGATTTACATGCCACGCTCATGGCACGCTGACGGCCGTTTCGCTTGCTTGATATACACCAAATTTGGTATTTCGTGACGTGACTGTATGACGAACATAAATGCCAAGTGGTAATATGAAAATCATGACATGTCATGTGCAACATGACTTGCATGCCACGCTCATGACACTCTCGTGGCCGTTTCGCTAGCTTGAAATACACCAAGTTTGGTATTGAGGGACGTGACTGTACGACAAGCATAAATGACAGGTGGTAATATGAAAATCATGACCTGCATGTCATATGCAACATGATTTACATGCCACGCTCATGGCGCGCTGACGGCCGTTTCGCTAGCTTGATATACACCAAATTTGGTATGGCGCGACGTTACTGTATGACGAACATAAATGCCAAGTGGTAATACGGAAGTCATGACATGTCATGTGCAACATGACTTGCATGCTACGTTCATGACACACTCGTGGCCGTTTCGCTAGCATGATATACAACAAGCTTCGTATTGAGGGACGTGACTGTATAACGAGCATAAATGACAAGTGGTAATATGGAAACCATGATATGTCATGTGCAACATATGACTTGCATGCCACACTCATGGTACTCCCGTGGCCGTTTCGCTAGCTTGATATACACCAAATTTGCTGTTCAGTGACGTGATTGTATGACGAGGATAAATGACAAGTGGCAATATGCAAATCATGACATGTCATGTGCAGCATGACTTGCATGCCACGCTCATGACACCCTTGTGGCCGTTTCGCCAGCTTGGCATACAAATTCTAAGGTGAAAGCCTTTAATGTCTCATGTTCACGTCCGACGTCCGCCCGTCCGTCCGTCCCTCCAGCCGTGCCCTGGCAAAGTGCCAGTTGGGCGCCGGGGCGCGCAAACGGACGCTGGACGCGTTAGACTTTACAGCGCTCGCGCTTTGCTTGCGTAGCGTCGCTGTGACCAGCGTCTATAATCATGCAAGGAGGGAGACGCGCGCATCACGTTCCATTCTGACCGACCCCGTCTCAGTGGGCGCAGGCGTTCGAGCAACACACTTTGGAATTGACAGGGTGTCCGTCAATGTAAACGCTGGAACGTGGATGGCGTCTGCACGATGCGCAGAGCGCGAGAATACGAACGCATGCGAAACGGAGGCAGATTGGTCTCGCGTCTCGTTGCGATTCGAGGTAAAACATTAAGTGAACATAAGTGGCAGGTTGTAACATGAAAATCATGGCATGCATGTCATCTACAATGCCATTTACATGCCACGCTCATGGTGCGCTTGCGTCCAGTTCGCTAGCTTGATATACACCAAAATTTGTATTGCGTGACGTGACTGTATGGCGAACACAAATGACAGGTCCTAACATGTAAATAATGACATGCATATTATGTACAGCATGATTTGCTCCTTGCTGGCTGCTTTGCATCACATCGATTCCCACAGTGCGTGGGATCTGCCGGTTTTTTATGGTAGGTATTATCACTATTTCAGCGCTAAATCCTAGTATCTATCTTCTAAATTGTTCGGTTTTGGTTATTTGTTACCCGGTCTGTTCCGAATTTGCACTCACACAGTACCCGCTTAGAAGTTAACACAGCTTAGAAGTTAACGCGCTGCGCTGCAAACCTCAAGGACGCAGGTTCGATTCCCAGTCCTAACGGCAGCATTTAAATGCAAGAATAATGCCAGAACAACCGTGTACTTAGAATTCGATGCTCTCTAGGTAACCCAGGAGGTAAAATTAATCATCCGTCCCTTCCAACGACTTCCCTTATAATCACACAGTGCTTAAGAAACGCAAAACCACGGAATCATAATTCCATCGTAGAATGCTCGACTTTTTTTCTTTACACTTATTCATCTTCTAAAATGAACATGTAATTTCTCAAACTAGAAATTAAAGCCGCATCTGCCCAAGTCTTGGTCAATGCCCGTTTGCGGACTCGAGCCATTTTATGAGAACATCATAATCATAACTGTCCATTGAAAATGGCCTGACGCAATGCGTGTTTGATTCCACGCTTGTCTATACCAATGAGAAGGCCTGTTAATTCTTCAGAGAAAGCTGTCGCATTTACCTTCGGTGCCGACAAGCGCGAAACAGGACTATGACTTGGAAGAGTCATGGAACGCTTGAAGTGCCACTGGCACGAAACATTTCATTGCGACATGTTTTTAAAAGCTAGTTCTTGTTTCTACTGTACTGTGGGGTCACGACACGATATCAACATTTCGTCACGTGCTTGCACAAGATTTCTTTACGTTCCCACGGCCGCTCCACCGCGTGGCTTCTGTGGTGACGTCCGAGCAGCTATTTCGTATGTCATTGTGTCTAACGGCATCATAAACCAGCCATCCTGGTGCGCGAACTCACGAGAATTGATACTGTAGACTGACGAAACTTTACTTTTGTATCAAAGTAAAATACCCTAAGAACATTTCCTGACTTTCAGACTTGCTCATAGCAGTTTCTGTATGCAGCAGTTTGGCACGACACAGTATATTGAGCTCAATTGAGTTTCCAAGACTGGTGTCAGCACACTATCAAAAGGATGCGAAAAGGTCGACTACCGCAGGAGATGCGACTTGTGAAAGAAAGCAGCAATCTCATTGATCATGCATGCATTATTGCTTTAGTCCTGCGGAGTTTGCAGTGATTACTTGGGCGAAAAAGAAATGCCCTAGAGGTTCATTGAATGGCGAATTGAAAATGGCAACATTGGCTTTAAAATTTCCCGTTATTTTTCCTTTTTTGTCCCTGTCAGGGCTGCACTTTCCTAATTAAAGCCTTGCCGCATTGCGGGACATTTGAACATGGCGGGCGCCTATCGAACGTCCGTTTGCATGTACGCACGTTCTCAAAGGACGTGTGCACGTGGCATTTCATCACACAAGACTTCAGGTATGTTGACAAGGAGGCTACAGTGAATCACAAAACAGGAACGGCAACATGCCAAGAAAAGTTGTAAACCGTGGCATTTGAAATTACCTACGCCGGGTTCTCTCGTCTTGGTGGCCATAACGCACTGAGGACTACCATCGTGGAGCAACAAAAGAAGAAAGCGCTCCTCAGGGAAGCTCACACCAGCGTCAAACGAGGGGCTTATGCGACATTCTATTGTAGATACCAGCGTTCTTTAACCTCATTCATTTTAACTGGACAACCTAACTTCCAAGAACGACATCACAAGCCTCCGAGGCAAAGCAGTAAGGCGTGACTTTAAACAAGCCGGATACGTGTCGTCTTCGAGGCCATCACGAACCCGGAATAACTTCTTACAGTCGCAGAAGATGGCAGCATTCCTCAGGCAGATGTGCTTGCACCGCTCGAAAGCCGAAGGAGGAGCGCTATCTCGAAGACAGCCAGCCATCGAAACGCAACTATGGTCCCTGCTTTCGCTGAAATTGTGAATAACCAAGGGCGAACAACCTCTACAGTGTCCATTCGCACGAGATCAAATGCAACGGCCGAAGCCGCGGCCATAGCTTTGGCCATACGCGCTTCGGAGGCCAGGGGCGAATCGGCATTTATTCTGACGGACTCGCAGGACGCCTGCCGTCTTTTCCTTGGCGGGGTCTTACCGGACTGCGTATTACGCATACTGAGGACGGCTCTCACAATGGATCATGGTGTGACCTGGTGCCCGGCGCACTCAGGATTTGCCGGGAACGAACGGGCGGACCGTTTGGCTCGAAGCATGACAGGCCGAGTCGCGGACCACACCACCCGGGAGGACACTTCGACACCTGGCGCGCCAAGTGAAATCCTCGAATTTCAAAGGACTAGGTAGGTGAACTAAAGCTCCCCCCTCATCCTAACCTAAACAGGAGACAAGCACGGGACTGGCGTCGCCTGCAAAGAAACATTTTCCCACATTTACACAGGTTACACAGAATGCACCCTCACAGATACAGCAACAAATGTCCGTGGTGCGAAGCAACACCGACATTGGAGCACATTACATATCAGTGCACACAACGTCCGGAGGCTGCCATCTCGCCTCTGGTGAACAGCACTCCCCTGAATTGGTCGTGGGAGGCGCGACTCACGGAACTGGAAATGGGAAGCCAACTGGCGACCCTTGAGCAGGCCCGGCGAGCCGCTGTAGCCAGTGGGGCCCAGGAAGAGGGGCACCACCCACCATAACCATACAAAGCCTCCATATGAATAAATGTTTCTTCTTCGTCTTCTTCTTTCTTTATACTTTTTCATCATCTAATATGGACACGCAATGTCTGACGGGAGAAACTAAAAGCGAAGCTGTGAATGCCTACACCCATACCCCTTTGTAGACTAGAGCCATTTCATAAGAACGTATTCGTCATAATCGTCACATGAAGATGACCTGACGCAATGCGTGTTCGATTCCTCGAGTCTCAATCTTCGATGACAAGGCCTGTTCTTTCTCATGAGAAAGCTGTCGCAGTTACATTTAGTCCCGGCAAGCGGCCAACAGCTCTAAAACATGGAAGAGCCCTAGAATACTCGAAGTACTACTCACACGAAACTTCTCATTTCTCGCAGTTCACGTTAAATAAAAAAACAAGTCCTAAAGTGCCTGGAATATGTACTCGTAAGCGTAAGTGTGCCCTGAGAAATGAATTGGATGTTTTCAAAATGCTAGTTTTTGTTTCTGCACAACTCTGACGTCACGACACGGTATGAGCTTCTCGTCAAGTGCTAGCGGAAGATATGACGTTTTCAGAGCCACTCCATTGCGTAGCTGCACTGGCGATGTCCGAGCGGCTATGCCGTATGTCTTGTGTCATCATAAACCAGCCTTACTGGCGCGCGTTCTCAACATAATTGGTATTGTTGCCTAAGCTTTACTTTTGTGTCAAATTAAAATACGCTATGAACATTTCTTGACCTTTACACCTGCATGGAGTGTCTCTGTATATAGCAGATTTGTAAGACAGAGTAAATTCAGCTTACAAGATTGGAGTCAGTCCACCTTTAAAGAAGATGCGTGCGCTCGAATGCCTCACAAGAGGCGACTTGTCAAAGACGGAAGCGATCTCATCGATCACATATGCACTATTGCTTTGGTCATGTGGGGATTCACTCGCGCAAAATGAATGCCGTACAGGTTTATTGGTTGCCGAAATGAAAGTGGCTACAGTGGCTGCAGATGTCCCGCTATTTTTCTTGCTTTGTCCATGTCAAGGCTGCACTTTCATAATTATAGCCTTGCGGGACCTGGCACCGCTACGGGCGCGTGTCGCACGTTCTCTTTCCACGTACGCGGGTACTGAGACGATGAGTACACGCGGCATTTCATCACACATACAATAGTTCAAGTATGTCGACAAGAAGGCTCCAGTAAATCGCAACACAGGACCCGCAAGATCCCAAAGCTGAGCTGCAAAGCGCGGTATTTGAGGTTACCTACGTCGGGTTCTCTCGTCTTAGAGGTCATTACGCACCAAGGACCGCCATCGTGAAGTAACAAGAGAAGGAAGCCCTCCTGAGGGAAGCTTGCTTGAATCTTGGCGTGCACGTCCCACCACCCTCAAAGGAAGGAATGAAGTGGACATTTTAACTTCTCATTTTTTTCTTCGTTAGAGACAATATTAATGACAACTGACAGAAATTACTGTCAATGGCATTATTGTCTGTTAGTTTTTATTAACAGCTTCAAACGAGGGGCACATACGACATTTTATTGCGATAGCAATTATATGGACACTCTCGGCTGCTTTTCGTCGTCGTATCCCGTATATATATATATATATATATATATATATATATATATATAAAGAAAAGAAGTGTAGATTTACGGGCTCGTTTGCTTTGTTAAACACAGTATTAATGAGAACTAACACACAAAGATGCCAAGGAAAGTATAGGGGATGCTATTAGAAGTAATTGTAATATATATATATATATATATATATATGTGTGTGTGTGTGTGTGTGAAGAAAGGAAAGTGGACGAAAAGATAACTTGCCACCGGCAGGGACCGAACCGGCGACCTTCGAATAACGCGTCCGATGCTCTACCACTGAGCTACGGTGGCGGTCATCCCCCCGTCCACTTTATAGGTTATATATGTGTATTTAAACGTGGGAGCGTCAGTCAGCGCCACCTGTTGCCATTGCGGTGAGTGTGGAAGACTCTTTTTTGCCTGTAGGCGTC
This sequence comes from Rhipicephalus appendiculatus, assembly GCA_030522465.1. Classification (NCBI taxonomy): domain Eukaryota; kingdom Metazoa; phylum Arthropoda; class Arachnida; order Ixodida; family Ixodidae; genus Rhipicephalus; species Rhipicephalus appendiculatus. The sequence continues at coordinate 3,189 of JALIZH010028723.1, read as the reverse complement.
ACGTAGTACGTGATCTTATTACGAGCTGGCAGATATATATATATATATATATATATATATATATATATATATATATATATATATATATATATATATATATATATATATATATATATATATATATATATATATATATAAAGAAAAGAAGTGTAGATTTACGGGCTCGTTTGCTTTGTTAAATACAGTATTAATGAGAACTATATATATATATATATATATATATATATATATATATATATATATATATATATATATATATATATATCAGGGCTGATGAGCCCTGACGAAGACCGGTCCACCGGTCGAAACCGTTGGAATATAAACTAAGACACCCGCTAAGTTGTGTCTCTTCTCTTATATATATATATATATATATATATATATATATATATACACAAAAGCCACGAAGAAGGTGAGATGGCGCAAAGCGCGCTCTCGGCGCCCCATTCGTTGCGATGCGTTGGCTCCCCTTGCACTTTGTCCCGCAGGGTGTAGTCGCCTTTGCCCTGGAGCGCGCGCGCGCGCTTATCTTGGGGTGAGGGGATGGGGGGCAGTTTTACGTTGTGTGATTTCTTCGGAAAGACTGCGTTTAGGTTACAGAGCGCACAAAGGTCACTTCGCTCGCTGCAGAGGCCCGGTTTCCGAAAGAAGCGCACTGCTGTTCAAACACAGTGAAGTAACAACTGTGACACTTGTTAGTTCACGCTTGTCCTGTATATACCTGTGCTTATGTTTCGTGCGTCCTTTGCGCCTGAGCAGTGCGCTCCAAGTTTCGATCTGCTTGCGTTCTTCACGTGAAATGCCAATTTGTTGCGACCGCATTCATTGCTTCGCGCTTGCGGCGAAACTGTGACTTTTTTATTTTAGATACCAGCGTTATTTAACGTGACTCATTTTCACTGTTCAATCAAACTATCACGAATGACATGACAAGCTTGTCAAGGGAAGCCGTAAGGCATTGCCTCTGAGATTAAACAAGCCGGATGCGCCTCGTCTTCGAGGCCGTAGCGAAGTCAGAATAACTTCCTACTGTCACAGAAGATGGCAGCACTCCTCAGGCAGACATACTTGCACCCCATGAAAGCCCAAGAAAGAGCGTCATCTCGAAGACTGCAAGCTTTCGTTCAACTTACAATGAATCGAGAGCTTTCCAGACATGCGGCGCCGTAGAGCAGGCTGTGCTGCGGGCAAGATTTCTAACCATGGTAACTGTCACGAACGACGCTTTATGTCAATTTTCCTTTCGTTTTTTGTGTATGCGTTTTCTATTTATTTCTGCGCATCCGCCTCTTTAGTTCGCGTGTAGTTGCTATGGTCCTCGGCTCTTGACCCGAAAGTCGTTGATTCGATATCGGTAGCCCGATATTTTTTCGGAGGTGGGGGGGGGGGGGGGGGTTCAAACACCTTTTATGCATATTCGTGCGTGCGTTTGTATGTGTGCCTGTACATATACGCAAGCAAAATTGAAAAATTGCGAGGGGGTGTGAACCCCCCCAACCCCCCCTCCCCACCTCTTTGGCTAGCCTCATGCCGCGGCGGACTTAATATTTCGATTGAGGCGAAATACTAAACGCAGCGAAGTCAGTGCATTTGAAAATACACCCGATGGTCGAAATATCCTGATACCTCACCTACGGCGTTCCTCATGATAACACCGTAGCTTTCGGACGTAAAACCCCTAAAATTCTTCATTTCTTTCAACGCCACCATGGGTGCGGTACTACTTCGCAGAAATATTCAGCTGTCGTCATGCATTCCGTGCGTCTACGAATCGCATATCTTCGCTCGAAATGTCGCACAGTTCTTTAAAAAAGGCAAATAAGGTTGTTCCTTCTTGAACTGTTTTATCGTCAAAGTAAGAGAACAACCCAACTGCTAACAGCGATACTACTGTTGGTGCGTGAGTGGAGACGGTGAGCGTAATTACTATGATCACCGTCAAACTTGATGTGCTAACGTGAGTGCCTTGCCCACTACAGTGCCGAACCTAACGTGTACGTCACTAACCTACCCAAGCAAGTAACGCGTCACAGCTAAAAGCGTCCAAAATCAATGAACAAAAGTAAATGCAGCAATCCAAAGGAAGTACTACGTTACGGGACTCACTTACAAAACTTTATTTACTTGAAACATTATTTTTCTCACGAAGATTTCATCCCAACCAACTCATAAGTGATGCCGACTGTTTCAAGGATACAAAACATGGCAATACTCCTTAGGCAAGCTCACGTGAATCCTGCTTGCATATGAAATAGTGAGTGAACCTAAATAAAGTTTTCCTCTCTCTCTCCAAGACTTTGACTTTATGCTCAAGAGCCCGGTCCTCCTACAACAGGTCAAAGCTGCCCAGAAGGCTCACGAGGCGGCGGTTAAACTAGGTCTCCCCGTCCCTACGTGGAAGCAGCTCGCGATCGTCCCCGTGTAAAACGGGAGTGGATTCCTTTAGAACATTAGTAAAGTTTTGTTTATATCTATCGACCCAAGTATGCGCCCCCCCGAAGAATGCCACATGCAGCTTCTTCTTGTACACCCCAAAGTTATTTACGTTTGCGGAGAAATTAATCTACAGTACGCACAGCAAAGAATAGCATGCTACAGTAGATCACAACGCGAAACTGATAGGCAAAGCCGAAAAGCGTGGTCTCGAAATCGAACAAGCAATGTACATTCGTTTTCGAAGTCATAACCACTTGAGAACAATTCTTACTTAAAAATATTGTAGGTCTACATTAGACGAGGACAAGGCAGAGAAGTACATGACAGGACCGGCACTGAACCATTCTAATGTAGGGCTGCAATATTTTAAAGTAAGAATGGATCACGAACAAGCCCAACAACGTGTTTTGTTATATATAATTGATGTGAAATCACGAAAGACGGCAAAACCAAGCAGGCAACCTGACTTCATACATAGCGATCGCGTATCATAGGCTTTGTTTTCATACGGCCTCTGTAACAATTGGAACACATGGCCGTGTATCGAACATAATAATGCTGCTCAACCTCATTTACGACCACGGAGAAACCAAGCAAACGTGAATAAAAAAACGAAGCTTTCAGCGCAAGGCGGAGCGTGGCATTTAAGATTACAAACCCGCTGTCTTTTGTCTTGGAGGCCATAACGGACTCATAAATACTTTTTCAAATAAGCACAAGATGACAGCACTGCTCAGGCATAGAGCGTAATCT
>JALIZH010028722.1:0-28904 GCA_030522465.1 Rhipicephalus appendiculatus | reverse complement strand
GAATAACAGAGTTGAACTTGTTAAGCAAAACAGTAGCATAAAGGGTATGGGCACAAGATAAAGCAGAGAACAAACACAGCTCGCTAAGCAAAACAATAGCATAAAATGATAGAAGACAAGAAATAGAGAACAAACACAAATCGATCGCTGAGCAACACAGTAGCGTAAAATCTAAGAAGACAAGATGAAGCAGAGAACAAACACAACTAAATCAAGGAAAAACATAACGCAAAAGGCACCAAATACAAACCAAGGAACTTTAGATAATCAACTGGCGAGTATTGATATAAACCTCTCTATGCTGTCAGTTTCAACGGTGGGTATCTAGGGCATTCCACTCAACGATCGTTTGCAGAAAAAAAAAGAGTACTTAAAAACATCATGAGCCGACTGTTATGGAGCGATTGAAAGACTAAGTCGCCCTCTATTCTCATAACCATCGAAAAAATGCACACAATGAATTCTTACCTAACCCTTGGATAATAAGATCTATACGGCCCATTGTAGCAGGAGTGAGAAAAGAAAAGCACCGAAAAAACGAAAGAATAGTGATTGAGCGGATGGAGCAAGGGGTGGTTCTTTTATGGAACCATGGTTTGATTACCACCTATATTAAAGCTTTTACAAGTATTTTTAAGGAGACTTTTGTTCAACATAAACACCCGGAAAGGAAGTCTCAACAGGCTACTATTGCTAGAGGCAATGGACTCGCTGGTACTGTAACGTATGCACACGCAACTGCCGAGACATGTTGGGAGTACTGGCAAGGACACAATTTTGCGGAATGACGGAGCGCCGTTCGAAAGCTGGATCTGTGACGCTTGGAGGCCTTGTGATCGTCAAGGGTACGCTGTATCACTAAGCGCATGCGCGTCCTATATTCGCTCATTTGCCTGCTTGAGGGCTGATTTCGCGTGAGGCGCTACTTATTCCGCACTTGGGCGCGAGCAGTCACTTTTCACTACTCGCGCTGCTTGTGTCATGCGCCTGTATTGCTTCACTTATCTCCTCGATGACGCGAGATAAACGCAGCGCGTCGTTAATTCTTTCTTCGTTGATTTTGTTTACTTGTAGCGCGCAAAAAGTTTACACTATCCCCCAATTGAATGCATGCGCACTTTTTACTTTATACTGCTAGCGTTCTCGTTCATGCAATACAGCCACAAGTGCAATAAGGACAGTGAGAGTTCGAAGAGTTGCTTCGGCAGCTACTATAAACGCATCGCGAGATTCATTCAAAAATCCTTCCATCTTCATAAGTATTCTTCCGAGTACAAATAAACCGATTATGGAAGGATTGTAACGTCGGGAAGCAACATACTTGAAGAATATCGCAAGGCAATACACAAAACTATGTCCCCTCTTTATAACCTCATACGAAATCTCTAAAAGAAAAAAAATTGGCCGCGTATCTGCGTGCTTCGCTGCAAATGTCTTCGAAAGACGATAGTCTTCTGCCGGCCGTACTACCATGTTTTGCCTTGCCTCAGACAGCGCCTCCTCTATGTTGAATCGGCCGCATCTGGCTGGCATTGATAAAACAGAGGAGGCGCTGCGTGAGATACTGACGCCATCTGGCAGTGGCATCGCGAAACATGAGCTTGTGCAGAACCCAGGGCCACTGCCAGGCTTTTTCGTGCATAGCGTCGCATTTTCAGCGCAGCCTAAGAAACACTAGGGTCTTTAGAATTACGTAGCTGTGTATTTTCTATTAAAGGAACACACCACCAAATACTTCCGTATTGATGTGGCGCCTCAGATATGCGTAACATTTGCTTTTTGATCGATAATGTTCACAAGTATGAACGCAGCCGCTTGTGCAAGATGGCTGGGCGTTCAGCAAGTGCCTAAACTTTGGCCGGGTGGTTGAATAGAGTGACAGACAGACAGATAGACGGACTGACAGAGAGACAGACAGACAGACAGACCAAAATTTCTGCGTTGAAGTATCCCAAGAAAGACTATCGTCTTTAAAAAAAAGCTGACGCAATTCACCATTTGCATAGGGCAGTTAATTAAGACTGCATTGTGCCTAAAGAACCCGAGGTGGTTGAAACTTCCGGAGCCCTCCACTGCGGCGTCTCTCATAAACATGTGGTGGTCTTGGGATGTTAAATCCTGCCTATGTAACTGCAGTAATACTATTGCTTAATGTGAACAACACCTGCGCGCCTCTTTAAGAGAAAATCAAAATGTTGCTTCAACCTAAACGTTAACTTACCTCAAATGACGGGAAAGCCTTATAAAGCTTACAAAAAAATTAAATGAAAGCTATCTTAAAAAGTGATGCTACCAACCACAGAAGTCCTTTAGTTCCGTAATCTACCCACGCTGAAATTTTTGTGTTCAGTAAGCGTGGCCGTACAGCTGTGTTAAATGACCGGGCCCATATTGACGTACTTGTGTCGTCAGCTCGCATAGTCTGCTAATATTGCGTAGATGTAATTTCAAAAACGACCATCTTTACTTAGGGGATTAGACGGAGTAATTCATGATAGACTGTATTAGAGCCACTAAAATTTAGCTACACGTAAAAGATTGAGCTTCAATGAGAGATAAGATATAGATTCCTGCCACTGTTTCGCCACGGATATGATACGATATCTTGGGTTTAACGTCCCAAAACCACGATATGATTATGAGAGACGCCGTCGTGGGGGGGCTCCGGAAATTTTGAGCACCTGGGGTTCTTTAACGTGCACCTAAATCTAAGTACACGAGCCTCAAGCATTTTCGCCCCCATGCATCGAAAATGCGGCCGCCGCGGCCGGGATTCCAGCCCGCGACCTGCGGGTCAGCAGTCGAGCACCTTAACCACTAGACCACCGTGGCGGGTAGTTTCGCCGCCGGATAAGCAAAGAAAAGCAGTACAGCAAAACAATGAACCGATTATTGAAACTCTCCAAAGGGTAGCGGTTATGGTACATACACTCTAAGAAAAAATCGAGTATTTTGGGAGTGTTTCTGCTACACAACAATAATCGTCATCTGTCTTGCTCACGTTTCCTCTCTTCAAAACCCGGCTCTCGGCAGATTCCTATCAAGAATGCTATGTCACGCCGATAACGCGCGCGGCGTTCGTGACCGGGAAGTGCCGGACGGCGGTGATAACGCCAGGAAAGTACGCGGGGTCGATGACGATTATAGTTGTGTAGAAAAAAGACACCCTTTTTACTCGATTATTTCTTTGAGTGTATGTGAAAGTGTGCATTTGCGAGCCTAAAAATAGGAAACGTGAGGTAGCAGGGTTCACCGAGCACTCCATTGGTGCATACCTGCGCCTTGAGCCGAAATAATCTGTGCTCCCGCCAGAATAACAAAGAATGCTGTAAGATAATCCATTGCCTGCAAAGAAAGGTAAAAAAATCACAGCATGCGTCATTGGAAACAATTAGATTCTGTTTTACAGGCGCTTCAAATCGCACATGTATTTTGCGTTAAAAAAATAATTTTGTAGATGTTCGATTACCAAGCGTGGTTAAAGCAAGAAGCCAAATTAGATACAGGTGTTGTTGTTGTGACAAGTTATTAGCGCTAAAGAACGAACAGTCCACAGGAAGAAGACTTGATTAGCGCCTCTCCAGTCCTCTTTGTGTGTCCTGCACATTTAGTAGCGCTGCTAATACGGTAAAAGCACCTAAGGGGTTGAACTCAAGAGTTTACCTGTGGATTAATTAAGGGTGCTGCACTAGAGATTTTGTAGTTATCTTTGCGACAGAACTGTAAGGCGGTGTGAAAATAAGCACGATAGTGTATTAGCACTTACGCACACACACACACACGCACACACACACACACACACACACACACACACACACACACATATATATATATATATATGAAGAAAAGTACACGAAAAGATAGCTTGCCACCGGCAGGGGACCTGCCATGCCGGTGGCAAGTTATCTTTTCGTCTTCTTTGCTTTGTTCACATTTGCATTACAATTACTTCAAATAGCACCCCCTATACTTTCCTTGGCATCTTTGTCTGTTAGTTCTCATTGAAACAGGGATGGGGTTTCTATTCAATGCAAATCTATGTGCTTATATATTGTCTGAAAATGCGGTGGACTGCATTTTTTTAAATGATACTCCTTCACTCGTACCGAGGAGATTCAAGTTTTGTTCAAAAGCAACCTTGTGCTTTTTCAGGTTTCTGAATTTCATGCTCATTTTTGCTAGTTTCCAGTGAGCGTCGAAAGACAAAACTTTTATCGAAAGAGTGTATTTTCATATTCGCTTATGGCGGTTACGTGTTTGTAGAACTTATCAGTGCGACAAGGTGCCATGAGGAAGGAGGAGGAAGGTCACAGGTGAAATTGGTATTTTAAGTTCTTGGTCAAATTGAACTACTTTGCAGCTGTGGTAGTGAACAAACTGCTCAGCTTCAACATCCAAACTGAACACTGCACGCGAAGTAGCAAAATTGCTGACGGCAAAGGTAAAATTCACTTAGGAGTCTGCCGTATGACCAAATGGGAAGGTAGCCAGCAATGCGAAACTTCAAAAATGATCATCTCCTTTAATAAAATGTATTGATGAATCCTTGCCATATAAGAACTATTTATTTCTTTTCGATTGAAGTATAAAGCTAATTTTTAAGGGGAGCACCACGTGGTGCAAATTGCGCCTCAATGTGAACCAAAAGGATGATTTTCTCAACTTCGTTACTAGAGACTTCAGTGGCCTGAACATACACTTAACGCAAAATTTACATTCCGTGGAGTAAGTAGTCATTTCCTAGACATTTCATAGCTAGCGCAATACTTACAAGAGAAAAAAATGCAAACATAGAAAATTTTGGCGAGATTTCCATACGCGTATATGGCAGAAAACTTAGTATTATTATTGAGCTTCGAGCACCTTACGCAAACTAAATTTTTGATTGAAAATAGATACGAAGCTCTCAGAATAAATTTTAGGACAAACAACACTCGGACGACACTGCGAAATTCGAAAGGCTCCCACGTGACGAAAAATTTTTATCTCTGAAATATTCTAGCAATTCACTGTTTTCAATGCAGTAAATCAGCACAATTTTTTTTCGAATACATTTGAGCTGGTCGCCAAAATGGCTGCGACTTTTGGTGTGGAGTGACCCTACAGCAACTTACAGCAACTGCATTAGTGCATGCCTATAAATGATAATTTAAGGAAAGCAATTACCTTACCTTGTACATGGTCTTCAGGACAGTGCGTGATTGGTGTGCAAGCGCTAGAGTTGTACTTTTGATGTGACCGCCAGTGGATGTCGCGATGTGCTATAGACACGCTCTTACGGCGTCCCGCAGACTCTTACGGCATCGCTGTTTTATGTAGCCGCAACTTTGTTTTCGATATGTGTACTTCATGTTTGCACGTAAAGGGTGCGATAAAGTACCCACGCTTTCATTCACTTTTTTTGAGTTCGCCGACCTTTTTCTTCAAGGAAGCCGGAGCCCGGATCGTGTCTCATCCGACTTCCTGACACGCGTAGTTGGTGCACGTGCTTTTCTGCTTTTAGGTCCGCAGAGCCGCACGGACGGTATCAATATAGGCGTGTCACGCCGCCTTTCTCCGGCTTTATCTCGGTATACACGTGTCCTTTGTGGACACTGCTTCCTTTTTTAGACGGAGAACGTGTTTCAAATAAGCGTGTGAAGGGGCCATTGTTGTTTTTGTTCACAATGCGCACACCTCATCGGGGCAAGTAGATGCGACACTTTCTTTTTGCTAGTTCGTCTTTAAAACAACGCCGGTTATCTACAACAAATTTTCTGGTTGGTATATTGAACGTAGGTAGTGAAATCTCCGCTATCCCCGTTTGCATACTCTAGAAGCATTACTTGAGGAGACTAGAAATAAGGTAATTCAGCTTCAAGCCAATAAGCGTGCGATTAAGTAAAAAGCAGAACATGCAGGGACAGAACATGCGGAAAATGTCACCGAACACTGGCTGAACCGAAAATTTGGCCCCTGCCTGTGTCCCATCCATCCATCAAGACAACATCTCAAGCGAAAAAAAAAATAAAACGGCAGCGCACACCGGGTTGAGACACAATACACGAAACACAAAAGGACGACACAAGCGCTTGTGTCGTCCTTTTGCTGTTTCGTTAATATAACTTGTGCGCTGCCGTTTTCAGTAATTATGACCAACCAACTAGCCCACAAGTTCATTTTGAAAAAAAAAATGTTGTCGTGACGCTGTCTACCTTTTGAGGCGCGAGAATATCTTGCTGTTTTCAATATAGATCTTGCTGATTCATGAGCATAGGGAAGGTAACTGGTCTCCGAGTATAAAAATAATTAAATACTTACTATGAGTCTAGGACTAACTGACGACTCTTTTTGGTCCTGCCATAGCACGCATAAGCGTTAACTGAGGAAATATACGGTTGCCTAGCTGCCCAGAGGCTGTCGCTACCACTGTGTGCAACTCGGGGCAGTGCGTATACAAGTGCAGTAAATGCACAGGTTGGTGTAGGCACGGTAAAATAACCATGTTACTCCGGCGTCTACGCAAGTAACTTAATTATGCGAAAGCATATGGCCTTCGAAGTGCTGAGAACGCGCTGCTGCCACTGCAGAAGCGTGCAGCTCGTGGCAGAAATAACCAAAGTAGTTCAACAGCACACGCTCATAGAATACACATACGTGACTTTCCCCGCCTGAAAATACTTGCTGGTGTCTGCGAACTTGCGGACAGCAAAACATCCACGATGTGTGGAGGAACACTCTAGAGGACACACGTTTATGTTATTGCTTGCGGCACGACAAACGACGAACCGATGTCGTAGCCGAAGGTTTTAACTGTGGTCAATGTGTTCATGGCGCCCCGCAAACAATTTTCTGACTTACTGCCCGGTGCAAACAATCGCCGATGATCAAAAAAATGAAGTTGTACGCTCTGCTGACTGTGTAAATATATAAGCTTGTGAAACCATGCAAAGTATGCGGTGGCTCTGGGGTGTAGTTGTTATGGTACCTGCATCCGCCGCTTGGGGTCATCAGTTCGATTCCTGTGTTGTGTGCAGTTTTCATGCTGTTCCCATGTTTGCGTGTAAATGCAATAATATACATGGTTTAGAATAAGCTGTCAAATTGGGCAGGTTCGTGCATACTAAAAGAACTGTCACTCAGTACCTACACCATTCATTTTGTTATTCGCAGATATATGAATATTGAAAATAGTCCATGTAGTGCTGTTACAGTGCCAAAAAATGCTTTTTTTTTCGCTGCCACTTCAAAGTCGCATGTTAATAGAACGTCATGCGTAAGCGCCCGTACGTTGCGAAGAAAAATTTGAACCTGAAATCCTGCATCAGCTACGTCATGGCTTTTCTGCTTTCTCTGGGCAACAACTATACGGAGCCGCATAACAAAGTAACTAGCAGCGGCCGTAATTTGACCGACTTTCCTGCCGACAGGTGTGGATACAAGCTAGGATTAACCCCAATGAAAATAATAATATCCGGGGCTTTACGTCCCAAAATTACGATATGATTATGAGAGACATCGTAGCGGAGGGCTCCGGAAATTTTGACCACCTGAGGTTCTAAGGTTTTACTACACCCTAAGGGTGTAGTAAAGCACACCCAGAGCTCCCGAACATCCCACGTGTGGTAAAAACTCCCCCCAAGAGAGTGGTAAGGTTCAATTTTAATGTAAATGTTTTGGTTGCGGGCGCTGTCCGTTCTTTAATTGCGTGGATGTGTGGGTGTGTGCGTGCGTGAATGTGCAATTTTAGCGCTTGATTAATTTTATACCAAGACTGTTTCAATGAGATAGGTTTACTCCAGCCGAGGAGTGTCGTTACTTTGTTGCAGGAGGAACACTGTACTCCACGAGGAGGCGTTGGATCACTATCTGTCTAGCGAGAGTTCTTTCAATGTGGAAAAAGTAGTAGCATATGGGACGATCGAATACTCTCCAAAAGTGTGTTCTGCGCACTCCTTCCTTCTAAGAGTGTACTTCAACGCAATCTCCAAGCGTACTTATACGATAGGATGCGTCACACGTCAGCTGTGAAGAGCTATGAAACTCGGGGGGTTATGTTCGTAAGGTAAAGCAGAGCTTAATCATGTATGGCATCACGCAGGCAAAGCCATGTAACACACTCGTCTACACCTTAGCCATGTGTAGCCAGGGGGGCAGGAAAGGAAGTGTGGATTAGGACTGATTTGAGGGTGAAGAGGGTGGGAATGAGGATGGGATTGAGGGATGGGAAAAGGAAAGCATAGCATAGCCAGCATAGTATAGCATAGCGAGGGGTGGGAAAGGTATATGTGGGCGGTGAGGAGTGATGTGAGGATGAGGGAAAGGAGTAGGGTAAAAGATAGCATAGCCGTGTGTTGTAAAGTGTAGCAAAGGGGTGGAAAAGGGAAACGAGGGTGAGGAAGGAACGAAGCAGGGGAGGACAAAGCATATCACAGCTGTGTATAGTATAATATAGCAAGGAGGCGGAAAGGAAAGTGAGGGTGAGGACCAGCGAAAGAAGGAGGGAGGAGGGTGCTACTGCATCACAAATAAAGATTTCTTTTCCCGCCATGGACTCCGAGCAGGCTGCGCGTTCGAAACACCATCGTGCGCTGTCCCGTGAACACGAGCGTCACTGAAGGACAGGCGAATCAATGATCCGCACTTCCTACAACTTTCACGTTGACTGCAACAGCACGCATTTTTTATTGGTAACATCAAGAATACATTCATTTCTGTATCAGAAAAGCTTAATATTCTCTGGAATATTAACGAGTAACACAAAATGTAAGAAATGTTTTGAAAACTCGGCATGGGGCGGTCCTGGTTTGCTTAAATCGTGAAATTATGTTTTGCAAGCGCAGTCGGTGACATGGTGAAAACCAGTTGAACGCTTTCGCAGTATTTGGAGCAGTGGTCTAGATTGCTCGGTAGTTATTGTGCTTTGATAGTAAGACTTATTCCCTGGTCGGCTTCCAACTTCAATAACTGTAGGGCTAACAGTGCGTCGCTGGTCCTGAAAAAAAAATAATAAAAGGAACAATGTAAATAAAAGCTTGTATTACCAATAGCCTCATACTTATCCAAGCTTAAATGAACATCATCAACATAAGATTAGCAGCACTCAAGACGTTTATCAAGCCATATTATTAGAATACACTACTGCTATTGGCGAATATTACACCCCTATCAAATAAATGCATAATCTAAAACATAGAGCTAAAACCATATTTACTTGCTAATTCTTACCGTGGTCAGGCATCAGTTAGCGAGCTTTTACAAAATGCCATCCTCGAAACTCTAACGCTGCGGTGGTATCACGAGAAGTAAAAAAAAAATTATATTTCTTTGCGAACATGCCAAAATAGATAAAAGCTTCTTCACCAAGCCTTGTAGCCAGTGCTCACGCCGATTCCTCTCATTCACTGACCTAAGCGAGTACTCGTGCCGATCCCACTTCTTGAAACCATTGTTTGTTTTTTTCCACATCCATTCACATAAGGAAAGTACTGCCGGAAAATGGGACGAAACCAACGCCATGTAGTGTTCCAGCATTAGCTATGTTAGGAATACTTTTTAATATTGCGCTTAATAAGATAATTACCGAAGCTGCAAATATGCAAAAGTTTTAATACTCAGTTTAGGCGAAGTGCATTTCGTTCCGTTGTAGACAGCAGTCCAAAACGACTGATCAAATTTTTCTGGCATCGTAGAAGCTGCTAGAGGTTTTTTGCGGTGTTGAAGGAAAGCCCCGTAATATGAACTACAACCACGTGACTACGCTCGTGCGCTACCCTAATGCAGCGCTCTCAAACGTGCTTCGAACAGAAGAGCCGATGTTCGAACCATGGCGATATTAGCCAGCGCTGCTCTAGGCATCGGCGTTCCCAGTGCGTCAGCATTTTGGACGACCGCACACGGCAAGGAAGTGCCGTCGCCCTGAGAAGCAGCAGGTTGACGGTGTGCGCACCGGTTGTTTCGCTCGAAGGACGGTTGATAGCGCTGCAGTGCGGTAGAGCAAGAGCTTAGCTCAGTCACGTAGTTTTATTTCACATTTGGCGGGCTTTCTTTGAATGAAGCAAAAAGTAACACCCACCATTCACATTGCCACAAAACAAAAAAGTTTACAACGTAACGAAACGCACTTGACCTTAGCGTGAATATAAAGAATTGTATAAGTAGTCATAGTGAAATTAAATAATTAAGCGCATTGTAAAAAATAGTCTACCGAGTGCCGCGTGACGGCGATCCATATGACGTTGGTTTCAATTCCAATGTGGTTAACTACTCTTTTTTAGAGTGTGGTTCTACTTACTTGAAACGCATTGCTTATACGGACCTATAATGTTTTTTAAAAAGGACACTAAAGGGGAAATCGATTTTTTTTCCTGCTAATAAATTAGGTCTTTCACAATGCCAAAATATCCACGCTCGCCACGGGAAGACGCTTTCTAAGCGAGAAAAACACGCAAAAAAGTAAATGCTGGTGGCGATGCCAGCTTGAAATTGCCGTACAAAGCGCTGCGTCATCGTATAATTTGACAGTGTCCACTAGGGTCTGCGTAGTTTCTAACCGGAAAAAATGAAGAAGACAGTCTTCCTAGATAGTCAGAGACTTAACATTCTAGAGAAGTGGCGAAAAGGCGGGATGGTTGGTACATAACTTCAAAATTGAAAAAAAAAAAAACAGTGCAAAGACAGGACGAAGGAAAGGTGACATGAGGACGAGCGCTGACTGCCAATTGAAATTTGTATTGACGAAACCAAGAATATATGGACACACCAAAAAGTGAAAACCGTTAGCTTACAATTTTTAGTCACGTGCGTGACGTCAAATAGCTGATTTCTTTTTCAAACAGATCGAGCGACGGAACGCTTATACATCTATCGCCCCATTTGGTGCATGGCAAAGGTCTCGAATATCGCCTGCGCGCGCTTTTGACAGATGCTTGCGTCATTGGTTGAGGTGCTACTGACGGAGGTGCAGGGGCGTCGTACTCGGGAGGAACGAGAGCCAAACCGCAATGTAACAGTAATCCTCTACGCACATGGGGCTTCACACCGGGACAATAAGGCGGCTGGACGTGCTGGTGTCCGTGTGGTGTTTTCAGCACCCTTCAAGCTGGGTCGGCATGCGCCGGCCGTGTGAACGAAAAGGAAGGAAGCAGAGCAAGCTGTTCCGAAGAAACACGCCAAGCCATTCATCGAGTGCGCGATGTGTGTCGTACATGAAATTCCGTGCTCGTGCGGCAGTGTGTACGTGGGACAGACTGGACGGTGCATCCAATGAGAGGCTTCGCGAACATGCCAATTCATTAAAGGCTGTTGTCCGTAGTAATCTAGCCACTCATTCTGCCAACCATGGGTGCACCCCCAGTGTGTCTGACGTCACCATCCTAAAACGCTATCGTCAAAGGCGCGCGCGGGAGATATTCTAGGCCTATGCCATCCACCAAAGGGGCGATCGATGTGTAAGCGTTCCATCGCTCGATCTGTTTGAAAAAAGAAATCAGCTATTTGACGTCACGTACGTGACTAAAAATTGTAACCTAATTGTTTTTCACTCTTTCTTGTCTATACATTCTTGGTTTCATAATAAAATTTTATTTGGCAGTCAGCGCCCGTCCTAGTGTAACCTTTCCTTCGTCCTGTCTTTGCGCTGTTTTTTTCAAGTTTTACCATTCTAAGTTTCAGGAATCTTTCGTTGCGCCGATGTCGCCATAATACAAAAAACCCACTTTCAATTACGTGGCGTTAGGAACGGAGATTTTGGCGCCAAATGAAAAAAAAAACGGCACTTTGACCATGAATTTATTTTTCTATTCATAAATCTATGAGTACAAAATTAGATGTTAGCCTTTTCAGAGTACAATATTTCAATCCAAACTAATTCATTGTTTTTATTTAGAGTGCCTTGAAATATGAAACATAGATTTTGGAATGGCGCATGCCGAATGCACAATGTAAATTTGGGCCACACCACTGTTTTGTATTCGCTGAAAAAAAAGTAGCCTTTCTTCAGGCGACTGGTGGCAAAAATACCTTTGGATGATCATTAAAGTCACGGTTCCTGTACCAACACTGCGGAATTTTATACAGAAAAAAAAGCATACTTTCTGATTCATGCGGGGATGAGAAAAAAAACAAAAACGGCCTTACTCTTTGATCTTTGCTGCAATGCACGCTGTTTCAAGATTCAGGGACATTTCCACTTCCTGCGACAACTTTGCTGTCGAAATTCCGATGCCGCAATTCATAGCAAGTTGTCCTATTCCCATAGCGAGCTGCACATTTAGTCCGGCATCGTTGGCGCATATAACGTTGGACCCGGTTCTCTGTAGTGTGCCAAGGCCTACCAGGCGGCCGCCGGAAAGACTGATGTTACCTAAGTTTGGTATAGGCAATGAGATGTGTGGAATGACGAGTGGATCCAGTTCCAGGAGGTCGACACCGAATCTCAGCAATTTGACGAACAGCGATGTCGTGTCACCCGACTGACAACTTGCTAGATGCCGAGGGAAGAACAGAACAAGAAGTGTAAAGTATTAGGTCGAAATAAATAAATAATAATGCAAGAAAGGCACAGCCGTTACTGACGCCACTTACCAATTGTCACGTATTCTACCCTGCTATATGCATTTGCATGCCCATAACTCGCAGTTGAAAAAATAGCAAGGTGTGTGACCGGGCTACTTGGTATTCCATAGCTACGTGAACAGCGTGCCAGAGGCACGAAGACAAGAAACCGACGATAGCACGCGCACCATCATTGAGGCTTGGGTGCTATCGCTAAAGGCAATATCATCCAAGAAATAGATTACCTTAGTTGTATTACAGCACAATCTAAACATAAGTAAGGTTGGATTTCTTGATATTTTTTCGCTGTTTCTTGCCTATTGTTTGCTGTATTTTCTGTTATTTCGATTCCCGTTTCACTTGCAGTCTTCATGCGCAAATGAATGAGCTGTGATCGCGTGTGCTATTTTGTTTTCGTTTTTCATGTATAGCGTTCATTAAAAAGTTGAAAATGAAAAGTAGTTGGAAGTAAAATCAGCGCCAGTCCTTGTCGGTTCCTTGTCCTTGTGCTTTTCCCACGCTGTTCACGCAGAAAAACCAGCCATGTATAAAATTAACGAGCGCAAGGCTTAGAGCGATATTGTTATTTCCAGCTGTTGGCCGTGAGTGCGGAAGGCGTAGGATATACATGGAGATACATACAAGGAGGTTCACCTGTAATAAATGCTGAGTTCCTGTTTGCCAGGTGAGGAACGAGAAAAGGGGTCTAAATGTACAGGAGGCCGAAAGATGATAGGCGAAAGGGAAATCAGCGCAAAAAGCTTATATTTCTCCAACACAGATATCAATGTCGGAATATGCACACACACCTACACAAACTCCTGCTCTCTTTGTCCTCAAAATAGTATCTTTCAACCGGGCACATGAGTGTAAGAACGTCTACGTGCTGTAACTCAATTTGTATGCAGATCCACTGCTGCAATTGTCGAGAACCTAGATTTGTAGTTGAAATTGAAACGATTTGGAAAAAAAAGCGAGAAGTGCAAAAAACACGACATTGAGCTTCATACAATGACAGTACTGCTACTGGCGTTCACATCAGTACATGTTCACAACGCTGCAAGAATGTTCTCACGCGAGATTGTGTTACATATGTAGGATTTCCTATAAATAACGAGTCTTCTATAAAATGGCTAGACGCACAACGTTAACAGTGGTGAACCTTCCGAACGGACGCGAACATCGCTGATTACGAAGGCACGATGGACAACCAGCCAAGGCAACTTAACGCCTCAGCGGAAGTCGCGATTTGATTGCTTGTCTTTCTGGGCTCGAGTTTGCGAAAAATTCGATACATGAGCCGCAGTTTCGACAGTGTTAGCATATTCTTCTTACTTCCACGCGAGAATATATTTTTGCTACTCCGCTTTCCTTCAATGTATAGAACACACGTTGTGCTTTGTTTAATCGTATTTGACATAGTACACTATAGTGCACATGCAGTTAAAACATTCCACTGCAATACGTTTTCCCGTGAATGGCAACGCCATTGCAAAGGCTACCGAGGTTTTTCTGTATATGCATCTCGCACGTAGGTTTGATTCCACGCACTCCTGCAGTGAAAAAAAGAAAAAAAAGGAAAAAAAAAGAAGCTAACTAATTCATTGTTTTACCGAAGTTGCTAGTTGGGTCAAGGAAGGCTCTTCATTGCTCCCCGATTAATGTCGCCTGCCCAAAGCAGTGGATTGGCCAAGAAACTGACAGTTAACCTAACCGAAGATTTACAGCACGTAATAGTCAGGGTAACAAAACAAATGTTTACATTATTGAAAAAAAAATCGCTAAGCTTCACAAACACTAGGCCGCAAAAGCCTTGAAACAGCAAAACTGGACGGTTCTGAAGACTAATCTAGTTGCTTCTAGGTAGTTTTTAGGCCTTAGGCTAGGTGATGAGGGTTGTTTCTAGGTTGCTTCTAGGCCGTTGCTAGACTTTAGCTGGGTGCTATGACGTTATAGCCAAATTCAACCAAGTGCTACTACATTATAGCGAAGTACTACGACCTCATAACCAAGCACTACGACGTCAGCCTAAGTTCCTACGATGTTAGCCATGTATTACGCCATTAGAGCCAAGTACTACGACGTTATATTTAGGCGCAGTTGCAAGCCGATTGGTCTGACCGACGGTGTCCCGAAGTATGAATGAGAGAGAGTAATTATTAACGAGAACTCATCTTTCAAGGTTCGGGCAATTTTCCCTGCATTTATTGAGCAAGTTTAGTCATTGTAATCATCGTACTCATCGCAGTCATCATCAGAGAAATCTCCTCCAATCTCGGCTCTTGGGATGTCATCGAGCTCCTCCCTGCCATGAGAGACTTCGACCATGGTTTCATCTTCAGTCCCTAGCATTTCTTGTCGTTGCTCCTCTCTCAAAGTCTCGGCTTCTGTTGCATTACCAAGCGACTGTAGCTTTGGCAAATAAATCATTGGCTCGGCAGCCTCCCAGCCAAAGATGAAAGTTACTCATGAGAGTAGAAGTCCCTGTTGTCGTAACTAGGACCGAGAGAGGAGCTTTTTAGTGGACCAGTGGTGAGCTGTGGGATTTACGCCCAATTTCTGCGGAAGATACCCGTTTATGATATGTGACCAGTGGTTAGCCAAAAAAATCGTGATACCGCATACATACAAACAGCTTCGCTATTAAAATAGAGGAGTGTAGAAGGTTGAAGATAATACAACAAGTTTTTTCATCAATGTAGTGGTAAAAAAGAAAGGTTGGAACACGCCGCATAGTCACAGCGAATGCTGGAGGAGGAGCCTTTCTAGAGCCTGTTGTAAACTTTCGGGGTGACTCCTGCAAGTACCGTCGTATGGTGCCCACTACCCCCCCCCCCCCCTCCATAATCATCATCATTTTGCGAAGTAGGGAAGTACCCACTAGGCCATAATTCATCGCATTGCGGAGCAGTGAGGTGCGCACTTCACATCTGTAGGGCATTATACGCACAGTATGTAAGGCATTATACGCCGAATGTGCTCCATCCTATCCTTATTCTTCTAGTTATGACAGTGAAATAACTAGCAGAATAAGGATGGGATAGATCACATTCGGCAAGCATTCTCAAATCATGAATGGTAGTCTACCACTATCCCTCAACAGGAAGGTATATAACAGCTGCATCTCACCGGTACTTACCTACTGAGCAGATCCTTGGGGATTTACAAAGAGGGTTCAACTTAAATAGAGGACGACGCAGCCAGCGATGGAAAGGAAAATGATAGGTGTAACCTTAAGAGACACGAAGAGAGCAGAGTGGGTCAGGGAACAAAGGGGGGGGTTAAGGATATTATAGTTGAAATCAAGAAGAAGAAATGGACATGGGCCGGGCACGTAGCACGTCGGCAGGATAACCGCTGGTCATTAAGGGTAACTGACTGGATTCCAAGAGAAGGTAAACGCGGGAGGGGGAGACAGAAAATCATGTGGGCAGATGAGGTTAAGAAGTCTGCAGTTATAACGTGGCAGCAGAAAGCACAAGACCGGGTTGATTGGCAGGAACATGGGAGAGGGCTTTGCCCTGCAAGTGGGCGTAGTCAGGATGATGATGATGATGATACGCACATACGAAGTTTCAAACTATGTTGATAATAGGTGGGAAGCTTTAAACAACCTACTCTTTAAGTAATTCACATTGTGTGACCTCTGGCGCTATTTAACTCTTCTTCCACGCAATGCCACATATGTTAAAAAGATTCCGCGGCCTACATTACACGTGTACAGGGGCCTTTTGCAACGTAGTTTCAATCACTGTCGTGGCTCTATGGTAGAATGCTCGACTGCTACGCTGAGGGCCTGGGTTGAAATCTCGGTTGAACCCGAGTTTTTCTTCTTTTTTTCACACTGTGCGCAATAGCTGCTACGAACAACAGCGGCGGCAGTCACAGCGGCGGCGGACTACGCCTACGCCACCAAAACAGGCGGTTGCTGTGAGCTCATAATAGCTTTGGCTTTGAAAAGTAATAAACAAAATATAGCACTTACGATCAAAAAATATGGCACTTTGCCGATGTACCGACTTAGAATTTTAATTATTTTCTGATAATCCTCTTTCAGGGAGCTCGCAATTGACAGAGGACCCCACAGAAGAAGGATATACAAGCGCTGAATCAAAGAAGCCAGAAAGAAAATAATATTTTCAATATTTATTGTAACCCCAAAATGTTGTTGCTAATATTTGAGATGATTAGACATGACATCAAATTCCCCGGTCTTCCAACTTTACGTGAAAAAAAAGTAGGATTGAAGAGTGCCCTTAATTTAAGTAAGTGTGGAAACCAGGGTCATAAAGCACTGCAGCTTACTGCTCATATATTGGACCATAAAAACCGGTTTGCAACAACCATCTCGAAAGATGCTTGAAAAACAAAAAGGTTGCTAATCACATTAAAATTCCAGCGGCAAAAAAGTATTAAGTGCGGAGCACTTTAGGGGGCTGGGTTTTCGTATGCTATCGTATGCTGTCGTCGTCGTGCGATGTCGTAGCCTGGAGTAGCGCGGGCAAAGCATGGAGTAGCATAGCATGGAGTAGCGCGGGCAATATAGCAAAGCAATTTAAGCGCGTGCTCGCGCCGAAGAGAAGTCTCCTTCCTCTTGTACTTTGAGCGTCTTGAAGATGATAGAAATGAATAGAAATAAATACGAAAAGACAGAAAAAACTGAAAAAGAGAAAAAGGAAGAAAGAGAGGAGGACAGAAGGAGAAAACCGAAGAGGAACTAAGAAGGTTGCCCTGCTCCGCACTTCCTTCAGGCTTGGCAGCACTACTGCAAGATGCCTGAATATTGTTTTTGCTTGTTACCTGCGGTGTTAATGCGCTTAAATCAGCGGCAGTTCTAACAACTAACGAGGGCAAAAAGCGTAGATTAGTAGTACCTATTATTACTGATACTTACTACCTCAATACAGGAGGTACTTTAGGTAGCGGTTATTGTGGCTAGGCAATGTGTTTATCCTATTTGCAAATGTAGGGTAGTGAAAGGAAAACGACGTAAAGCGGTTAATTATGCACTAATAGATCTTGCGATCTCGTCGATGCTACCGCCGACAAGCATACTGCCCACCCATTTTGATATTCTCCGTATACAGTCTTCAATCCATACATGTACGTATACCTTTAGAGAGCGTTTAAATGCTCACCTTTTTTGGAGATGGTACCTGTGCCAAGCATAAGGAAAGATAACAAAGTGCAAGAGACTCATAATGGTACGCGATCGGGTAGATCGTCTAAGGATGGAATAGTGCTCGAAAAATTTATATGTTGGTTAACTGTGCGGCCCAAACGAACTGCGCTGGGAGTAAAACGCTTGCAGACGGCCGCACGTATGAAAGAGATTCAGCTTTTCTTTGGGATTTTAACAATAGTTACGATAGCAGGCCTCTGTAAGTCACCTTCACCTCACTGAAAAAGCTGCGTCCCTATTTCAACGACGCTGCGCCGCTCCTCAAGGCCTAAACAAAATTCAGGCTCTAAAGGCTGCAATCGTTGCGCATAAAAGTCAGGCATTCTTGCTTCTTTGCAAAATCTAGACATCATTTTTGATGGGCTAAAACGTACATTGCTTTTGATAAAATTTTGCGCAAGGTTGTTGCCATTTGATTCTGAGTTGGATAATTTAGGATATAGGAAACCGACGCTGAGGTTTGTAGCTTATTTCCAGAGGTATTCACGCATACTGCGTTCGTCACCTCGTGGAGCATGAATGGGCAAAACGCTGGTGATTGAACCAAGTTATTTTTATGGGGCTAATAGACGCATTACAAGCACGTCACCCTAGATTGGGCAAAACGACCAATTCGCGGTGCAAGGTCTATCAAGAATAGTGGAATAGGTGTGTGTGTGTGTTGACATCTGGCGAAGATTAGGACTAGGGTGGAAGGGTGGGCGAGTTTTAAATATCGAGAGAGAGAGAGCACACACGCCCAATGTCACACACCTCACACTCACACTATCGCCACTGGTACAGAGTTATTACCACAACTACGGGTAGTCCAGAGAGGCCGCGATGCGGCTTGCCAGGAGATCCCGTGAGAAAACTAGGTATCAAGAACGTCGTATCATTAGTTTCTAGTGTAGCAACGCAACATGTTGCCCCGTGCCAGACGACATATATATATGTTTCTCACGGGATCTCCTGGCAAGACACATCGTGGGCTCTCTGGACCACCCGTAGTTGTGGTAATAACTCTGTACCAAGTGGCGATAGTGTGAGCGTGAGGTGTGTGACATTGTGCGTGGGTGCTCTCTCTCTCTCTCTCCGTATTTAAAACTCGCCCACCCTTCCACCAGTCTAGGGTAGGATACCAGTTTTTCTAGACGGATTGACATCCCATGCCTTTCCTTTTTATTGCGATAGCAATTGACTTCGCCCTGTTTGAAAAGGATGTGAGGTCACTGCGAGCACACCGCGCCCAATCCCCTCCCTCGGAGCAGGTGCTGGTTGGCAAGGAAGTCCCGCCGGCGGGATCTTTCCGCATAGCAGTGCTGCGAGTGTCTGCATTCCTTCGACTGAAGTCTCTGCGAATTGCTATTTACTAAAGTCACAGCTTGTGGGGATTTGCTCGTCGTAGATGGCAGCCATAAAAAAAACTTATTCTCTCCGAAAGCGAAGGTTCTGCATGTTCACAGTGACTGGCGCTTTGTAAAATATTTGCATGACATGGATGTGAAGGTACTCAATTAACGTCGCGACATGTGCACTGCAGTTTTCAAACGACGTGCAGCATTGACGACAGCATGGTTTTGAGCTGCTGTGCGCAAGGTCAGAGATCTGAATGGAGAAACCACCCTGTGCACCGACAACAACAACGCACAACGGCTGTACATGGGATCAGAAGCAACAGTCGTTCATGCGAGGGTTGCCCCAGTGGCTCTGCTTACAGCCTTACTGGCTCTGCTTACAGCCTTAAAGAAATTGACGAATGACTTTCGTTTGTTCGCATCTGGGCCACATTGTTGTGCATAAAAATATAAAAAGCAGCGTGTTCATAGTTCACCAGACAGCAAAGCGTTTCCGTTTTTAAAAAGCATTCTTTGAAAACAATTGTAACCCGTAACTATGTCAGTTGCGCAAAGTCCATTGTGAGGCGAGCCTTCGGTATTGCTATGAGAAACATACAGACGCAGATGTTTTTTTCAGAATTGTTTACTAGCCCATGCAAAAGAAGCGGAATTTAACGAAGGAAACAACGATTGATGATACTATTAGATTTCACGCATGAGGACAAGGCACTGAAGAGGATAATGCACACATGACACTTGGTAAAAGATCCGTCCTTTACCAGTTACAACTACTAGGACCCCTTTAATACACAATCATCAAGTTTGAATTTTAATTATGAATTGATTATTATAACCACACGTACACAACATACATAAACAACGAGCATTCCTTTTAGAAAACACAGTGGCACTGTCCAGTGCCATTCATAAATATTGGACCAGTGTGGCGCAAGGTACTAGGACACTGGCACACTACACGAGCCATACTGGACGCTCTTGCGTGGCAGATTGGGACGCCCGTTGCCGAAATCGGGCTTTTAAATTGCTTGTGAGAGTTCTTATCTTGGCCACATCGTAATTATGACTATAACGCGAGCAGTGAGACAAAATAAAAAAAAAGCCGGAAAAAATTCGAACCCCCCCCCCCCCCTCCCCCCCCCCCCACGCACCTTACATTCTGAGAGTAGCACATTGCCTCTGTACCACACTTGAATGACAAGGGTTGGCATTTTTTTTAAATGCGAAGCATTTCTTAGCGAACTTCGGCGAATTTGAGCGTATCTATCTATCTATCTATCTATCTATCTATCTATCTATCTATCTATCTATCTATCTATCTATCTATCTATCTATCTATCTATCTATCTATCTATCTATCTATCTATCTATCTATCTATCTATCTATCTATCTAGTCGCCTACGACTTTGTGCTCTCCTGGCCGTATCGCTGATGGGATTTGTACCAAATTTGGTATGGCATAAGACTACTGTATGACAAACATGAATGGCTGGTCATATCATGAAAATCATGACTAACTTGTTATGAAAAGTATGATTTACATGCCACGCTCATGGCGCGCTTGCGGCCGTTTCGTTAGCTTGATATACACTAAATTTGGGATTGAGTGACGTGACTGTATGACGAACATGCATGACAGGTAGTAGTATGCAAATAATCACGTGCATGTCATGAACAACATCCTTTACATGCCACGCTCATGGCGCGCTCGCGGCCGTTTTGTTAGCTTGATATACACCAAATTTGGTATTGAGTGGCATGACTGTATAACGAACATAAGTGGCAGGTGGCAACATGAAAATCTTGGCATGCATGTCATCTACAACACCATTTACATGCCACGCTCGTGGTGCGCTTGCGTCCAGTTCGCTAGCTTGATATACACCAAAATTGGTATTGCGCGACGTGACTGTATGACGAACATAAATGACAGGTCCTAACATGTAAAACATGACATGCAAATTATGTAAAGCATGATTTGCTCCTTCCTGGCTGCTTCGCATTACATCGATTCCCACAGTGCGTGGGATCTGGCGACATTTTTCATGTTACAACTAATTTTCGTGGCCCGTCTTTTCTTTTTCTGGTTTTGAAATGGGAATTCCAGTTTTGCGTACTCGCGACAACCTAAGAGAAGATTGTTAATTTGTTATGTACTGCCCAGAACCAGAACGCCTACCTGACACGTTTTGCAGTAATACATAAGCGTAAGCAAATATGAGTGCAACAGTCACACTGACTCTGAGCGGTTAGTCACATCTATGTAGAAAACATCGCACGTCTAAACTGTACACTGTAACTCTTGCGTTTTCGTAACCCACTTGGACATATTTTCTATCATTCTTCTTTACTTTCCGCGCAGAACAGCTGCTATTGTTCACTCTAGCCGAACCAACCATTAGGCCTAGAAGTGTACTATATGCGCCACGATCGCTGTGAAGAACTTCGATATTCAGTTACGAGGAATTTATTAACCGTTCGAATGTACTTTAGATCATAAGTGACTCAAGTGAGGTCATATATGCATACTCGACTACACAAATCAGAAGCCGAAAACGCGGAGATTGATCGTTGTTATAAATCTTCCTTGACAGCGGCTGTGTGCTGTCGGTGACGTACGGATTTCAGCGGTAGGAGGCCATATAGAAGGACTGACTGCTAAAGTAGGTTGCTAGTGATTATGAGACAAATACTAATGTCATATTGTTTTGCGAATGATGTGCTCTTTCGATGCAGTTGTATGAACTAAAGTCACGACACTTGATCACACATTCCATAGAACGTAAGCGTGTCTTATAGATGGTTCTTTTGGCGTGTACGTGTCCCTTGCATACTTAAATAAATAATTGGACATGTGTTGGACACAGAATAGTATACTATTTTGAAAGTATTCGACGCATAATACGCTCGATAACACGCCATCCAATGTAAAATTTTACACATAGTCTGCCCAGCACGCCCCGTTTTCTCACAAGTATACCGCCAGGGTTCCCGTGTGCGCGCGCAGACACTGTGCGTTGTCCTCAGTGCCTCTTAGCGCACTGTACAACACCGCGGCTCACTGGGCAGTGTTTCCACTGCCGCCCAGTGCCCTGACAAGCACTGGGAGGCACTGGAAACACTGTCCTTTTTTTTCGATAGGGGTGGCAGGATAAACGCTGCATAAGGGCAGCTTGACTATTCCCACCCTCCCGTGAAACACAAGCAGCCACTTGAGAAGAACGCTGAATACATACACTTGTAGCGACATTGAAAATAAAATAAATTCGGCAAAATAGCACACAAAATACGGGAACGTACTCATTTCAAACAGCAGGAAAACGAAAGGTTGCATTTACGAGTGCTGATATTTATTTAGCGTTGAAGGAAGGCAATAAGAAACCATTTGAACACCGTGGCTTCTGCGTGGTGGCGGAACTGCTAACTCATTACTTTATCTGTCTAGGCGTGAGGATTCATTGGTTTTCAAGTTCACAATGTCCTGATATCAGCGGTGCCCTTAATCGCTTCACGTCGGAAGAAAAAAAAGCATACAGGTTGACATTCCGTTAGGTGCCCAACGGGGATATAATGTAATTTTAGATATGGATCGCGTGTGTGTCTATTGTAGGCATAAGCGTGCGCACGAGGGGGGGCAGATGGGGCGGCCGCCCCCCTAGTCACCTATAAAGGGGGGGGGGCGCAAAGTCTGCCCCATACATTGACTTAATAGGGAAGGGGGGCGCTGCGATGAGCCTTCGCCCCATAGAGTTAACATACTGACCCTAGAGGAAACGCTCCCCATAGGGCCCATGCATTAAAACCTATAACCGCTCGGGAGCCGCCATGATGGAACAATACTCAGCTTTCGGGTGACGTTCACTCGCACTCGCCACTGCATTCTGCAATAACCCCTGGCATTTTTTTTTCTGTTTCATGGCTCTATATTGCATCGCAGTAAGAGACTGTCAAGTAAAGTCGAGTTGTTGGTTCATGGCAACAAAAAACACGTACAACGAGGCACTGTATATGACTCAACCGACGTGCAAGCAAGCCGGCGCCATCGGCCGCACGTTGCGCGGCAACGCTCTGAAATGTTGACACGATACAAGGACGGTGGCGCCATCTAGTAAACAAACCTGCAAACGCTCCTTTCCGCGTGCAGTAAATTGCATAAATGGGCATTGTACCTTTCCCAAAAGTAGTTGATACGAACATCAAACAATTTCCGCTCGTTTATAATACGTGAACACGCTTGTTTACTATTTTTATTGCGAGAATTTGAGTGTTTTCGCAAAGCCATATTTAGCGCTTCTGTAAATTACTGTAATGGCAACAATGACAACGTACCAAGATGTCGCTGCTCGCGTGGTTATAGGCTCTAGTGGCCCAGCTTTTCCTCTAGAGTCTGTTATATTAACTCTATGCTTCGCCTCCCCCCCTGAAGGTGAACTCTGCGCACGCCTATGTTGACCATAGCCGAGATTACGTCACTGCGTGGGCGTAAAGAACTAATCCGGCGCAGGAGAGGCACGCAGGAATTCTTTTACAGTGAAACCTGTTATGAGATCACAACAAAGGCCGTTTTTGGCGCCGTGTTGTCCGCCTTCGCCGGTGTCCGTAACCGTTATCGCGCGAAATAAAAAAGAAATACTACATAGGGAAAAAATATCGGAAAACCGTCAAGTGGAATCCTTCATACTTTATTACAATGTTCGCTGAGCCGGACATTTAGGCAGCGGCTAGTCTGCCCGGATGTAAACGCGGCCACAAGATAAAGGAATGCGGTAAACAACGCGTCTCACACTGAACAAACGGTTCTTTTTTATGCTTTATTCGGCATCCCGGACGAGCTTTCCTATCGGGATTAGTTTTTTTTTTTTTGCACAAATCACCGAGTTTAAAAAGAAGACAACACGGGTATTAACTCCGGTGGCTATTTTCTGTTTTTTTTTTCTGAAAAGGAACGTGGCCGTTGTCCCGGATGTTCATCAGGTATCGCCCAACCTCCAAAAACGTCACCGCGCGTGATGAAAGACGATCGCTCTCTCCTGTTCCGACTCCTGTGCGTGCGCGTGGTGACCATGGTGGCTCACTGTGCAATGTTAGCTGTCGTTAGTGTCGGCATTCCATGGCAAGAAGCGCACCGTCGGCTGTTGGCCAATAGCATGTGCTATCGGTTGTTCGACCGATAGCAAATGCCGGAAGCTGCGAGGGGAGTAAGCACGCGCCTTCACGAAAACAGGACGCCTTGAGAAAATGCAGAATGTCACGTTCCGCTTCGAAACTCTTTGCCGCGCACGACTGCAGCATTTCGCCGAGAGGTTCATAGCAATGTCTGCTGTCCGCCGTATGTGTTCTCCCACCAAGACCTATGGGTGATTCGTGACCACACAGCCATGCCTCTGCTTGGAAATAAAGTGAAAATAAATTCCTCTGCTTGGAAATGCAGTGAAAATAACTCGTGCTTCACAAACACACGCGTCCTGTATATAGGCGTCGCAATATAACATGTAATATTGCCGTAATATTGCGTGGTACAAGCGTACATTGCCATCGGGCGTCAGAACACGTGGATATCATAACGACTTCGTGGTTGAAAGCCGGCCACCCATTACAAAAGGCACACACGTTACTGCGCGTATTCCCTTAACACCACGTAGTGGGTGCATAGCAAGTATGCACTAAGTGGTTGAAGTACGAACTAGGGACAGGATATCGCTGTCGCGTTGAACTCCTAAAGGCGAAGCTTAAGGGTCCCCCAGTTTTTTTCATTTCTCTGTCACTGTCCCATATGTTAGGCTCATTATTACTCAACTATAGTGCGCACTCTTGAAGGGTGGAAATCTGCAGCTCATGAATTCATTATGCCTGCTGAATGCACAGTTTTCGTTTTCAGAATAACCTTTTAATCATATAAGTTCAGTGTCAATAACTGACCAATATAAACGTTTACAATCGCGGACTATGCACTTGGCGCAGGGAGTTTCTTGCGATATATGTTACGCTTACAATAAAAAAGCATGACGGGTTGACTGCTAGAAACACTTGCCAAAGTTTTAAGTTGACGCATTCTCACTAGAAGCGAGTAGTACGCCATAGTGAAAGTTGCCGCCATAACCAAAGCACTGAATCACATCGAATGAATTTTTTTTTCCATACACAACAAATGATTTCGACTCTGCACTGGGATCAAAAGTTCCACATTTATTATTTTCTCCCCGATTTAGAACACTTAGGTCCACATCCACATACGTGTCAATAAACCTGGGCACCACGTACGAAAGAGTACAGTCTTAAATGAAGCGTAAACTTTATTGTCTACAACCAGGTCACATGCATACATTTGAAAAAAAAAATTCGAAAGCAGCAACAATAGGTGTTAATGTCCGTTAGATATTTTCATAGTGAATCTTGCGATAGTATCTCATAGCCCCTAGCAACACGTCGACAAGAAGAAATGTCGCATGCACGCTCAATTGAACATACATAGTCATACCGATGGACTTGCCTACTTGGCTTTGCCCACGCATCTCCTGTTATGCAAGGTAAGATAAAGAGGCCGCGACTCCTCAAACCAATTGATACATGCGCGGCATGCATTGTTGCAGTTTTGACGGCCAAGCTTAGCTACTCGTTGAGTGAGTACGCTTATGTCGAGAAAGGTTTCCTCTCGCAGTAAATGTCTTCCCACACACGTCGCAGCTGTGAGGTCGCTCACCGGTGTGGGTCAGAGCGTGCGCTTTTAGCGTGCGAGATTCCGCGAATGCCGCAGGGCATAGGTGGCAGAGGTACGGCTTTTCGCCCGTATGTGTGCGGGTGTGCGTGGTAAGTGCTTGTTTAGAACTGAACTTGCGGCTGCAGGACTGACAGCTGAACTTCTTTACACCCGAGTGAACAAGCACGTGGCGCGAAAGGTACCCCTTTGTAGTGAAAGTCTTCTCGCATATGTCGCACTTGTGGGGTCTCTCAACGGTGTGGGTTAAAACATGCCCCTTCAGTGCACCTCTATGCCCGAATGCAGCGGGACAAAGCTGGCAGAGATACGGCTTGTTGCCTGTGTGTGTACTAGTGTGCCTTGTTAGTGCTTGTTTGAAATTAAATGCGCGGCTACAGAACTGACAGCTATACTTCTTTAGAGCTGAGTGAATTTCCTTATGGCAACGAAGGCCGCGTATTGATGTGAAGCTCTTCCCGCATACCTCACATTTGTGAGGTCGCTCACCGGTGTGGGTCAGGACGTGCTCTTTCAGCGTAGCCGCTTCCGCGAATGCAGCGGGACACAGGTGGCAGTGGTGCGGCTTTTCGCCCGTGTGCACGCGAATGTGCCTCTTTAGTCCTTGTTTCAAGCTAAACGCGCGGCCGCACTGCTCACAACTAAACTTCTTCACACCCGTGTGAACGATCCTGTGCCGCCAAAGGTTGCCTACCGATGAGAAACTCTGTCCGCACACGTGGCACTCTGTCCGCACACGTGGCACTCGCTCGCCGGTGTGGCTCATAACGTGATTTTTCAGCGAAGGCAAATGCGAGAACGTAGCGGGACACAGATGGCAGGCATACGGCCTCTCGCCAGTGTGCGTACGGGCATGGATCCCGAGTGAGCATTTCCGAGCAAATTTTCGGCCGCACACGTCACAGGCGAACGCCTTGTACCCCGAATGAGTCAGTGCGTGGTGCGCGAGCTTCGCTTTCGCGGCAAATCTCCTTCCACAGACGTTGCACTCGTGCGGTCTTTCGCCGGTGTGAGTCATGATGTGCCTTTTCAGATTCTCGTGGCTGGTGAACGTGGCTGGGCATAAGGTACACTCGAAGGGCCTCTCGCCCGTGTGCGTGCGAGTGTGGATCACGAGGGTTTGGTTCTGCGCGAACTTCTTGCCACACACACCACAGGCGTACCGTTTTATGCCGGCATGAGCAAACAAGTGTGATCTGAGGTACGACCTGCGGGTGAGCACTTTCTCGCACACGCCGCACTGCGCGGGCCTTCGCGTTGTAGGCTTGCCAGCTTTTTCTGTGTGGGAAACACGGAGCTCATCAGGGGACCTGCGATTGAAGGAAACATCCATTGAACATTACAGACATCTTAAATCGCTGCTACGCGCGGTGCAAATTAATCTGGATCGAGTTTGGCTGAGACGTTAGTCAAACCATGATTTGGGAGCCAGGTCGCGATCAAAAGTGCCCGTGTGACACCGGTATTAGACAAGACGACAGCTCTTCATCCCTTATTAGTGAAAATCACAACCAGAGCACCCACAACCTATGTGGACTTTCACCTGCAATAGCTAGCTCTCTCAACGTGAGGAATGAGGCTCTTTTATTACAAAGTGGGCAATATTGAGGCGTGATAACCCAAAATTCAGCGTTTAGACTCGCATACCAGACTCGCAATCAACGCGGCCTTGCACAAGCTCTTTAAGCGTGTCAAATTAGGTACGTCTACGTGACAGCTTTATACAGAGCCGCCGAAAACAGAAAAAAAAATTTGAAGCCAGCACAACGCGTGAGCCATCTCAGTAAATAGCGGAGCTAGCTAGCAAGCACCACAACTTGGCAAACGTCGATAGAGTTCTTTCATCTTCCTTGACCTTCTTTGTTTCATGTTTCTTTGTCTTTTGTTTCTTTTTCTACATCTGTTTTCTTCCCTTTCCTGTTTCTATAATGCCCATCTCTCCTAACCCTCAAGTTCCTTCCCCACACTTCTCTTCTCCACCCCTTGCTATGCTATACTATTCGTGGTTATGATATGTCGGCCGCGGTGGTGTAGCGGTTACGGTGCTCGGCTGCTGACCCGAAGGCCGAGGGGTTCGACCCTGGCCGCGGCGGTAGCATTTCGATGGAGGCGAAATGGTAGAGGCCCGTGCACTGTGCGGTGTCAGTGCACGTTAAAGAGGACCTGATTGTGGAAATTTGCGGAGTCCTCCACTACGGCGTCCCTCATAATTATATCGTTGTTTTGTGACGTAAAACCCAGACATTATTATAGGATCATGATATCCTTTACCTTCTCGTCTCCTCTTTTCACTCCTCGCTCTTACTTTCCCTTCTCACATCTTTCTAAAGTATAGTGTACAAGGCTATGCTATGCTTTACCGACTCCCAACTTCTTTCCTTCCTCCTCTCCCTCAGAACACTAATTTAGACACTGATTTCTCTTTTCTTTATATATTGCCCTTTTCTCTTCCCAACCCTCCCTCTCACTTCTATTGCTCGCATTTTTTTTATCTTCAACTTGGTTAACAGCGCAACACTAGTGACGAGGACACAAGGAAGGAGGAAATGAACACGGCGGATGAAGTCGCCCAACCCGTTGAAGTGATAGCTCATGCTCTCTCAACTGGCCCAACTTGCTGTCTTACTGCAATCTATTTCCCACCCCTTGATATACAGTACTATACAAGGCTATGCCATGCTATACCTTCTCCCCTCTTTCTTTCCTTCTTCACCCTGACATTACTTGTCACCCTCACTCCCCATTTCTACATTATCCTCTCTCCACCCTTCCCTCCTCCTAGCCCTCAGAACACGCCCCCCTCACTACTCATTTCCACACCTTGATATACTGTACTGTACAAGGCTATGCCATGTTCTACCCTCTGCCATACTCCTTTGCTTCCTCCTCACCCTATCATCACACCACGTCGCCCTCATTTCCCTTGTCTTTCTATATTGCCCTCTCTCCTCAGCCTCACATCCTTCCCACTCACTTCTCTTTCCTACTCCTTGATGTGCTAAACTACACAAGGCTATGCCATGCTCCATCCTACTCCTTTCCTTCCTCCTCCCACTCTCATCACACCTCTTCGCCCTCATTTCCCTTGTCTTTCTATATTGCCCTCTCTCCTCCCTTATCCACAGATCCCTCCAC